>CBVK0100451098.1:0-17252 GCA_900067695.1 Picea abies | reverse complement strand
TGTCCTTTAGCTTGTCTAAAATTTTGCCAATCCATAGTAGCCTTTTGCTTATATGCCAATGGGTAAAATTGTCTTTTAATTGCAACAATAAAATCATTCCAAGAGGTTAAAATTTTACCATGCTTCTTCATGTCCTCCTAAGTCTTGGACTCCCACCAAATGAGTGCTGCACTATCCAATTTTAAAGAAGCAAGATGAATTTTTGTTTCATCATCTTGAATTTTTTGTATCCTACAATATACCTCAATCTGACGAATCCAATTATCTAATTTCTCAGCATTAACTTCTCCATTGTATATTGGCAATTCAAATTTAATATCAAGCTTTAATGAAGGAATTTGTGAAGGAGTTTTACCATGTCCCTTTGGAGAATTCAAAAGAGGTCTTGAATTGGTAGAAGAAGAAGAATAAGAAGAAGATGGAGGAGAGGGTGGTGGAGAAGCACCATTCCCTCCATTTCCATTTGGAGTTTTATCACCACTGTCTCCCTTGTGCTTTGTAGGGTTGGAACCTTCACCTTGCAACCTTGCATTCCTTTCTATAAAGATATTCATCATCTCTCTCATTTCCATGACAACCTTTCTGAGATCTTCATCATCTGCAGGAACATGTTCATGACTCTCTTCATGAGCCATACTTGGTGAAATCCTCCTTGAAACTTGCGGTGATGGTATATGCTTCCTCCTTGAAGGATGAGAACTTGGCTCTACAAGTTTACCTTCTCCTCTTGTGAGTTTCAAACTTGTGAGCATCAGAAAACAAAACACTTGCAAATAATCAAGTCTTCAAAANNNACTTGATCTAAAAATGAAGAAGACTTGTATTCTTGAAAATATTTGCAAGTAAAATTTATGTGTAAAAATGCAAATGGATCATATTTGCAACACAAATTTTAATAGGTTTTACTCATTCAATATGCATATAAACAACAACATAATCAATGAACAGTAAACACATAACACAACAAATGATAAAGGAGTTCATCCCTCTCTTGGGCTACATCTCCTGGTCTAGCTTCCAATGGATCATTTGTATTATTTGCTCAAAGTGATCAAAAATGTGCTTTACAATGCTCAAAATTCCAAATACACTGCTCCAATGGCTTCAAAACGTCCAAAAACCCCTAGTAGGGCTTTTTCGGCACCTCGTTTGGCCAAAAATTGAAGAAGATAGGCTTCCTGGAAGTCCCCCCTTCAAGCTTGTTGTCTCTGCATCTAAAAAACGCACCTCTCATGGCTCAACCTAGCCCACATGCATATTTAAGTGTAAAAACCTAGCACCAGATGCAACCGCATGAATCGTGCAAACTGTAGGACAGTTATGGGCGCACCTAGCCCCTAACCGTCAAGGGCCAGGTCATATGACCCATGCAACCACGCACTAGCATAAACATGGGCTCCTATTACATAAGCCAATGGTCAAAGGCAAAATGGCAGGTCGTTGAAATAACTGTTGGAACAAACATTAACCACGGGCACGCGCCCATACGATATAGTTGTGGGTTATATGTTATATAACGCGCGACCAAGGGTTGGGGCTAAGCCCTAGCCCGATCACGGCCCAAACCACCCACATATTCAAAATTATATACATTCCTTGCCATATATATAATAAGTAACAAATGGTGGCACACCGGTTGGTGGCTCTTTTCCAAGTCTTTGCCCCTGCCCGGAGGTCGCGGGGTCGACTCCGGCCAACGACATAAGTTGTAAACCAAATAATGGATGACACGTGACGACCATTGACTGGGCCACGTGTCATCGTTCCGTTCGCTGCCAAACATGCCAAGTCACCTGCCAAATATCTAAATGCCTATCTTCCACGTGTCGTATGGCCTGCCATGTGTCATACGGCCTGCCACGTCAGCGCCCGTCCGGACTGTACGAACTATATAGTCATCAACCCTTTTTTTGCCTGTTTGTAAATTTGAACAGAACGCGATATCTCTCGCTCCCGACATCCGTTTGAACCCAAATGAGTTGCATTGGGTTCGTAATGAGAAGGCCTACACTCTCGTTGGATTTGAAGCAATTCCGAGCACTTTGAATTTTTGAGCAAAATTTGATCCCCCGATCAAGGGAGTAGGCTCTATCTCCTTCAAATTGGAATCTGGGGCTAGGATTCATGTTTATAAAATATTATATGTTCCAGGGCTCAAGAATAATCTACTATCAGTTGCAACCCTTGAGGACAAGGGATATTGGGTGATCCTCAAGGACAAGAAGCTACTTCTGTGGGATAAAGGTAGCCACTGTACAACAAAACCTATTGGGTATTGCAAAGGAGGATTGTACGTTGTGACAGGACAATCATCTCAGGCATTAGCTCATGATGTGACCATCTCCAATGAGTTGTGGAATAGAAGACTTGGACATATTCATTTCAAAGAACTTCCAGATCTGCAGAATATGAAAATGTTGGATCTATTTTCTTAAAATAAAAAGTGACACATTTGATAAGTTCAAAGAGTACAAAGCCTTTATTGAAAAGCAGATAAGGAAACACATCAGAACCTTTAGAAAAAACAAAGGAAGAGAGTTTGAATCTCTCCATTTTGAGGGTTTATACAAGGAAGTAGGAATCAAGAGACAATCGACTATGCCATATAACCCTAAAAAAATGGTTTTGTTGAGAGGAAAAACAAGACAATCTGTGAGGCAAGGAAATCCATGATGATTGACTGGGATCTGCCAAATTATTTATGGGAAGCTACCTCCACTTCCATGTATATTCAGAACAAGTGTCAACATTCTATCTTGAAGGAAAAGACTCCTAAAGAGGTATTCTCAGGGATCAAACCTGAAGTAGGGAATCTATGGATATTTGGATGTCTTGTATATATGCATTTCCCTAAGGAGAAGAGGACAAAGATGGAACCCTCGCGAAATAAAGGGATTTTTTTGGCATACAATGAGAACTCAAAGGATTACATGATATATGTACCAGGTCAGAAGCAGATAGAGGTAAGTAGGGATGTGACTTTCCATGAGGAATTCACATTCAAGAAATCTAGAGAGTTGCAACAAGAATCATAATTAGTTTAGCCAACTTCACCCTCTTCTAAAAATGAAGAGTCATATGATCAGAGGGAGGAATCTCATGAAGGGCCAAGTGATGATCTCATAGAACTTTCTGAATAGTTGGAAAGAACTCTTGAAGAACCTACATCCAAAATAAATCCAAGATGGCTTAAAGAAATAGTGAAAGAAGAAGAAAAGATAGTTGCTCCCAAAGGAAATTTTAGGGAAAGTAAGAGGCCTCACAGGTTTGGAGGCTATCTTCCACTGATGAGCAGCATCAATGATGCCAAACCTTCTTCATTTGAAGAAGCAGATAAATTACAAGTATGGAAGGATTCCATGCTTGAGGAATATATGTCAATTCTAGAGAACAATGTTTGGGACATTGTGCCAAGTCCAAAATATAAATCAATGGTGTTTTCCAAATGGATCTATAAGATCAAACATGCAACCAATGGGAGTGTGGAAAATTTCAAAGAAATATTTGTAGTCATAGGATTCACTCAGAAAGAAGGAATTGGCTACGATGAGACCTTTTCCTCTATAGCCAGGTATACCTCCATTCGAGTTATTATTTCTTTAGCTCCAGTTCTTGGTTTGAAGTTACATTAGATGTATATAAAAACAACATTCTTGAATGGAAATATTGAACATGATGTCTTTGTGGAACAACCAAATGGTTTTGTACTACATAAAAAAGACACTCATGTATGCAAGCTAAGGAAGGTCTTTTATGGTCTTAAGAAGGCTCCCAGAGTTTGGTTTGACATCATTGATGGCTTTGTTGAAAGCCTGGGATTTCATAAAAGTGATGTTGATGCGAACCTGTATGTCAAGGTAAGAGGGAAATAACCTACTATACTAATCTTGTATGTTGATGATCTCTTCTTGACAGGAGATGAATGTCTAATAGCCTGGTGCAAGAGGGAGCTAATTTCAAAATTCGAGATGAAAGACTTAGGTTTGATGCATTACTTCCTAGGATTGGAAGTGTGGCAAAGACAAGGAGAGATATTTCTGGCACAAGGTAAATACACAGTGGATGTGTTAAATAGTTTTGGTATGATGGTTTGTAAATCCATGTCTACGTCGATGATTACCGACTTGAGGAAGATTCATGATTCTGATGTAGGTTCATATTTGGTGGATCCCACAATGTATAGGTAGTTGATTGGGTCATTGTTGTATATGATCCATACCAGGCTAGACATATGCTATGCAGTGATTACAATGAGTCAGTTCATGTTTGAACCGAGATAGAGACACTGGGTGGTAACAAAGCACATATTGAGATATATCATAGGGACCATTACCTATAGTCTGAGATATACATCCAGTGGTGTTTTATTTTTACATGGGTATGCAGATGTCGACTGGGCAAGAATCCCAGTGTATCGAAAGAGTACTTTCAGATACTTCTTCAATTTAGGATCCGCTATGATCTCTTGGTCAAGAAGGAAACATGGATCCATTGCACATAGTAAAAGAGAGGTTGAGTACATTACAACAAGTGATGCTCGCAAGGAAGCAATATGGATCATAAAATTGGTTTTGGGGTTGTTTGGTGACAAGCTCGAGACGACGATGTTTCACTATGACAATCAAAGTTGCATAAAACTGACAGAGAACCTGATATTTCATGATGGGTCAAAACATATTGACATGAAGTGCCACTAAATTCAAGACTTGGTCCAGAGAAAAATTGTAAAACTATAGTACATAGCCACGAGCGAGAAGGTAGTTGATATCCTGATCAAGCCATTGCCATTGATATAGTTTGTTAAGCTGAGAGGAAATCTTGGTGTTGATGAGAATGACTCCCTCGCTAAGATGGATTGTTAAATTTGGCAGCATCGACAATCATTCTCCAATGAGAGGCCATATGGGCCACCTTGAGGCTATCCAGGGATATTTGGAGAATCAACTAGTCTTGTGAGGTATTGGAAAAAGTCAGGGGGAACATACAACCTCTATGATTCAAACCAAAAGTTAGGACGAACGAGATGTTATATGATCTTGTGAGTCAAGATGTAAGTCTAATGCAAAATTCAAGGATAACGTACAACCTCTGTGACAATAAAGAATCTAGTGCAAAAGTCAAGGGGAACGTACAACCTCTCTAAGAATAGATAGACTAGTGTAAAATTCAGGGGGAAAGTACAACCTCTGTGCGCTTAGTCAAACCTTTTGAGCCATGAGAAAAAGTTAAGGAATATAGCAAAAGTTAGGTTGAACATAAAATTTTTATGAGCTAGAAACAAACAATCTTCCTGATATTGCAAATGATGTAATTGTATTGATCTAGTGTGTTGGCACGTGTAATATTATCCACCATCAATAAATTTGAATGTCCACATAATAAGTCGAGTTGTAAAGGGTCAAGTTGAATATGAAGGTTGAGTTGGGAAACTCAAGTTGTGAAAGTCAAAGTTGCATGTCTAGGTCAAAGCCAAAGTTGGCAAGATTATTGCATGTTGCATACATGCATGTTGCATATTACATGCATGCATGTTGCATGTTGCATTCATGATGACGAGTTGCATGCATGAATGTCAAGTTGCATTCATTACATGCATGCATGTTGCATGCAGAGTTAATTTGCATGCATTTCCAAGTCATAAGGGTGAGGTGTATTCTTTATTGAAGTGTAAAGTCAAGTTCTAAATTCGAACTAAAGTGTAAATATGAGTTACGAAAAGAATGAAATCAATATTCTAATTTCAGCCCTCTCCCCTCTACCTCTCCACTACTTTGTAAGCATAGGTCGACCCTCTTTCTTCACACAGTTTATGCAACATGAGGGTGAAAGGCAGCAAGTGTTTTATCAGTGTTGGTATATATCTTTGTTAGCAGACTGCATATATATCAGTTAGTAGGCAAAAAATATTTTTGTTAGAGGGAAACATACCCACAGTGTTGGTGTAGATCAGTCCAGAATAAACAAAGAAGAAGCACCTAGGAAGTGCACAACTTCTTCCTTCAGTGTTTCTTGTTAATAGAATAATAGGACAACATAGTTTCTCATTGTTCTAAAGGTCATACAGTCTGGTCTAAGTCATCTTGGAAAGCTCATTTAAGAGAAAATTTTCATGGTGGATATTTGTAAGTGATCATACATTATTAATGCAATAAAAGAAGATTGTTTGATGGGGTTTTTCTCCCTATATAGGGTTTCCCCAAGGTATATGCATTTTGATATTGCATGCTGGTAAATTATTATGATTATTTTTGTTATGGTTTATTAATGATGTTAAGCTAATTTCAAAGTAAAGTTAGAATTTAAAGAATTACTTACAGTTTACAATCAAGCTCATAATTTAACATGGTATCAAAGCTTAGGGTGTGATAATCTTTTTGAAGTGCAACAACAGGTACACACATAGATCCAATCAAACTTGATAAATTTTCCAGTGTGAGCTCCATGGCATCCTCTATTTTAGTTAGGGCCGAGGATAGGCTCGAAGGAGCTTCCAACTTCAATGTGTGGAAGCTCAGAATAATGAATATCTTGCAGGAGCATGATCTTCATCATTATGTAACCACAATGGTGGAGGAACCCACCTCTAATGCAAGGAGAGAGACCTTCAGCAATATTCAAGCTAAGGCCAAGTGAATTATCTTTGACTTAGTCAAAGATAGTATAATTCTAACGATGACTTCGTTAATGAATTCCAAGGACTGTATGGATACCTTGGTAAATCTATATGAGAAACATGCACCAAGTCAAAAGAGGACACTTATGAACACGCTTGAGTATTTGAATATGGATAAAGGTGAATCAGTGGAATCTTTATGTTCAAGCATATCCCAGATCATAGATCATCTCTTGGTCATTGGCGTCACAATGGATGATGATGATTTAGTGCAGGCCACATTTGATGGTATTCTTTCTTCATGGGAGAATTTCCTATCCAATGTAAGTGGGAGGGAGATTCAGACCACGTTTTAGAGGTTTTGACATTATTTCCTCCAAAAGGAGAGTCACATTGCTACCAGGAGTGAGCCAACCAAAGAAGAGCATTCAACATTAGCATCAAGATTCAAGGGAAAGACAAAAGTCACTTTCTATAAAGGCTCTTAGAGGAAGTCAAACACCAAAGGAATGTTCAAAGGCAATAGTATTGATACATCTAAGGTTAAATTCTTTAGTTTCAATAAGTTGGGCCATTTTTCTAAAGACTGCTAATATAGGAAGAAAAATCCAAGGAAAAGGAAACATCATTCCTCAATTGTTGAGGATGATGAATCCAAAAGAAAAGAAAAAATTCGTTATAAGGACAAAGAAACTAGAAAATAATATTACTTGTTTTCTTCTTTATCCATTACAGTTTTCACGTGGCCAAAAAATTTTTTAGTATATAGTGGTGCATCAAAGCACATGACAGGGTACAAGGAGATCCTCTCAGATTTCAAGACAAAATATTTTGCAGAGTAGGTTGAGCTTGGGGATGACAAATGTTACAAGATAGAGGGAGTAGGCTCTATCTTCTTTAGATTGGAATATTATAAGGCTTCATGTTGATGAAGTATTATATGTTCTAGGGCTCAGGAAGAATCTACTATTAGTTTCAACCCTTGAGGACAAGGTATATTGGGTGACATTCAAGGACAGGAAGACACTTCTGTGGGATAAAGGTAGCCACTTGAGTACAAAATAACCTATTGGGTCTCGCATAGGAGGACTATACATTGTGATAGAATAGTTGGTTCAATAATTAGCTCATGATGTGACCAGCTCCAATGAGTTGTGGTACAGAAGACTTGGACATATTCATTTCAAGGCACTTGTAGATCTGTAGAATATGAAAATGTTGGATCTATTTTATTAAAGGGAAAAGTGACACATTTTATAAGTTCAAAGAGTATAAATCCTTTAATGAAAATCATACAGGGAAACAAATCAGAACCCTTAGAACAAGAAATGGAGGAGATTTTGAATCTCTCCAGTTTGAGGATTTCTACAAGGAAGCATGAATCAAGAGACAGTTGACTGTGCGATATAACCCTCAGAAAAATGGTGTTGTTGAGAGGAAAAATAGGAAAATCTGTGAGGTAGTGAAAGGCATGATGTTTTACCAAGATCTAGAACACTTCATTCTATAGGCCCCTTAGTATAGAAACCAATACACAAGACTTGAGGGAGGGATGCTCTAGGAATGGTCAATTCTTGAATATTATCAGTAAGGGTAGAAATTTGGCCTTGTAATTGCATAATATTATATTCATCGGGTGGCCTTGTTACCTGCAAGATGCCTGGATATGCCGCCATCACCTCGATTTTCATGGCATTTTCTGTGGCTTCCCCCAATGTAGTTATTCGTTGTTGGGTTAAGGGAATCTGAGTTAATGGTAAAAGTCCCTAAATGAACCATTCACGTTGGTGGTCTTCATGAATGGGGTTGGATAATTTCCCTATCTCATATTTGAATCTTTGGTTATACTCCCAGGAAGATTCCCCATCTCTCTGTTTGATTTCTCACAGTTCAGAAAGAGCTTTTTGCTCGGATTGGGGTAATTTAAATTCAACAATAAATTTGTGTTTAACTTATGGTAAAGGAAATGGTTTCCCCTAGGGATTCCTTGGTTCGATGGATTTCATATACCATTTTAATAACCGACCCCTTAATTTAGTCTAAAACTCAACTAGTTTATTAGCATCCAAAGTTCCATGAGACCGCCAGATGGCCTCACAAAAGAACCAATGTTGTTCCACATCCTCATCCCCTTTACTCGATAATTTTGGGTATCGGGTGAGGGATCCGACGTGTCGATCTAACTTGGGAGGATTTGGGAACCCTATCAAGATAAATCCTAGAGGTCCTAGTTGCAATAATACTAAATAATTTGCCATACTATTGCTACTGATACCACTCAAACTTGTTGGACTAGAATGAGGAGAAACGATAGGAATTTTGGGAGAGTTTACTGTAGAACTTACCATATTGGAAGATTGTGTTGAGGGATTGGGTGATCCAAGGATGGTTTCTATGTCTTCAGGATGGGATTCTTTCACCTAGGGAATCGCATTAGGAGGCCATATCATATCAGGTCATGTAGTATACTTTGCATCTTCGGGCGATGTAGGATTTGATTCTCCCGTAGTTTCTTCAAAGATTACAACTAATTCTTGATCCTCGATGGTGACTCTAAACATGATTATTTCTTCTGGATTTTCTTCATCTCATCAACTCTCTCCAAAAATCTCATATTTCTCTCCAAAATTCTCCTTAAACCATTGGTGGGTCATCCTTCCACATAGCTGCAATTCTTTCAACTTATCTAACTCTCTTGTGTGACTCTTCTCGAGGCTAGTCTCCTTGTGTGATCGATAATTCCTCTTCATCAACTTTCACATATTCTATCGCCACCGCTTTTCAAGCACCACAACCATTTTCTGATCCTACTTTTCTCTAGCACTCTTCTCACGATGACCCCCCATACCTCAAGACCTTTTGTATTCTAACTCATGGATCCTCCCCTGAATCACCCTCCCTTCATGCACAAAGGGTTTTAATCGGGAATTTTAACCAAAGGAACCGGTAGCATTCCTTCTTCCACCATCAAGATCTTCATTCACAATGGAATTATTCTTAGTAATATCCCTGTAGATCCCTCGTAAAATATTGCTTCTGCCTTTGAGAATGACTAGTGATTTTCACCAAGAAATTCAATGATGTATCCTGTTAGAATATTGTGATCGTTTACCATATACAATGCTATACCATTGCCACCCAACCATAGGCACAAATCCACCCCCGAGAACCTTAACCTTTTCTAGATAGAATGATTCTAGGAAGCCACACTAGAACCAACAAATAAACCAAGAGAGCGCACCTTCTCCAAGGTAGCAAACAATTAAGAGTACCAAAAAGGTTGAACAAGAGTGTGATGCACCACTACAACTGATGTCACTCCTCTTCCACACTTGCACACTACTTCTACTGCTACTGCACTTCTAAGATATGCACACCAACTAAGTGAGTGTGTGTTTTTCCAAATGAGATAAAGTGCCTTCTATTTATACTAATCTGGCCAGGTGAACTTGGGTCTCTTCAAGCAAGGTCGACCTTCCCTTTTCTGCATATAATACTTCAATATTACTTATTCTTCCGAGTCAACTTGTCTTCCATGGTTTTCACACATCTATTTAGGTTTTATCTTGCTTTCAAAATATTCTATTATAGCCAAAGGTTTATCCAAGGAGGTTAATACCTCCCGCAACTACCAAAACATGAACACTCCCTCTTAGCTAGCAAGGTATTTAACCATGATGTTCTCTTTTGGTATTCATATCCTTGCTCTCTATGCCATAATACTCTCGTCATGGTTATGTATACCATGCTACTGGTAGCATCATTACGTCACACATGGCTACACCCATGTGAACCTGTCAATCTCATCTAGGGGCCACAACCCACTAGAGAACACTAGAGCTACACCTCGTAGTGTGTGTCACCATAATCATCACGGGATACACCCGCATGACGTTCTCACCCATGGATATACCCATGTCATGAGTATAATCATTACTATCATCATTATCCATCCATCTCACATGGAATGGGAAAGACCTAAATGGTCTTGCAGAGCGGTAGCATCACCAGAGCTACACAGTCTATCTCATGATCACCCGGATCATATTATGAGCAACACCATCAAAACCATACAGGTTCTTGACTATGCCACTAGTATACCAGACTGTCTCACTAGTGTAGAAACAACTTGACATACCATACCATCTCACTGGATTAGCCTACAACTTGGAATAAATCTTACAACTCAGCACAAGGCTTACAACTTGACATGAAGCCTACAACTCTGCACAAGGCCTACAACTCAAAAAAAAGCCTACAAATCGGCATGAATCCTACAACTCGACACAAGTACTACAACTTGACATGAAGCCTACAACTCGTCATGAAGCGTACAACTCAGCAAAAGGCCTACAACTCGACATGAAGCCTATATCTTAGCACAAAGGACTACAACTCAGCATGAATCCTACAAGATCCTTCTTTTCAAATTATGTCATCAACTCCCTCCAACTGAGAGAATCCTCGAACTACGCTTCCATTTGTTGCATGCCCCTATGGATCATGTAAAGTGTCACAAAACCTTTCTTCTTTCTGATCATTGACTCCCTCTGAAGTTTTACTCCCTCTAAGTCCTTTCTATTCTCACTTTCCGTGGTAACCTTCCTGGAATACATAGGATAACCAACCTGAAACAAGAACAACAAGAGAAAAAGTATTTCCAATATGATAGAATTTTATATAAGAACATATCAATTTCATGGTAATTCATTATAACATTACCAAGGTGTCTTGCCTGAGAACAAGAAAAAGAAATATCTCCTAGAGGAGATGTTAGTTCATATTGCAATTAAGTACAATAAGCATTTATATTAATAGTACATGCTACTAAGTATTCATTTGTTCCTGGCATTAATAAAATCTAAAGGATTGCAATACTTAAGTAGCAATAAAAATATTAAACCTGATATGCAAACCCGGCGTCTGGCTATTGTTCTACTTGAGTTTCTTTTCTTTTGAGACAAGTATTCTTTCCAACCTGGAGTGTGTGTTGTCCCTCTGAATGTATTAGATCTGAGATCGTTTTGGCTCTACGATTTCTTCTTGGACAAAGATCCCTTCTCTTTCCATATATTTATATCTACAATAGTTGTTTTTTATTGTTTCTCCTACTCCATGTCCGTGTGCTTTGAAGCTCCAAAAATCAAAATCTTCATCCTTTGACTCCTTCTATTCAGTCTATGGTTCCATAAATTTTCCCTTTGTTCTTTGAAAGGATGATGTCAATCCTTGTCTTCCATGCTCTACCAAGAGAACATGCTTCTGCTGTGCCACTCTAATTTTATGGAGGACGTCGTGACTTTCTTTGAATTTGACCTTGACCAGTATCTTGACTTTGACCAGTCAAACATTGACTTTGACCCAAAAATTCAACATTGGTGTTTTTGGTGGATGAGGGCTCCAGGAGATGCAGTGGGTCAGGTTTTGTTGCTACTGCAAGATCAAAAACCCTAGTTGCAACTGCAATTGTGCTACAACGATATTGACAGAGAGATGTGGATCTACCTTCCATTGGTTAGACTATTTAGAAGATGGCGTGGGCACATAACCTGTTAGAATATTGTTCTTGTTTACCATAGACAATGCTACATTGTAATATCCCCAAGGATGAGCCCAGTTATATTATGTATTGTAAACATGTTTTGTAGGCTGGTAAGCCGAGTTATAATAAGTTGGGAGGCTTATTTGGTGATTAGGCTGGACAACCTAGGTGTTAAAGGCAAGGAGCCTAATTTTGTATATGTAATTATGCAGATCATTAATAAAATATAAACATCATTGTGTGTAGACCGACCATGAAGAAAGAGTGATGGGGGACTAAGCTTCCACAAGGTTGGGTAAGGGAGGAGGCTAAGTGTTTGGGCCTAGGTGCTAAGTTAGGGGGATTAGCTCTAAAGGAATAATATTTATTATTAATTCCTGAAGGCTAAAGTGGACATGATGAGTGTTGAGTGTTTTTATTCTAATTCCTCGGAGAGGAAACATGTGTAAAAGGAAACACATGCAGCTCCAGGAAGACACATGTCAACCTGGGCGCATGCAATTAAAGCTACAGAAGTCAGTTATGTTGGGGACTTCGCTCCTCATTCGTCATCCTCCACCTGAGTTCCTTGTGATCTGGGGCATCTGAACCCATTTTTCCTTTGCGTCTGCATTTTATTACCCGCACACAATGAAGGAAACCCTCACGGGAAGATTGTTCACTCTTGCATTTTTCCATCCTCCACCTGAGTCACTTTTCCATTCCCCATCGTTCATGAATTCCATTTAGCTCTGCAATCGACCTCTGTGTTGATTCCTTGTCACGCACCTTGAAACCAGTGGAAAACTCATGGACTGAGTCGTGTCTCTTGTGAATTCCAAGCACCCTTTAAATGTCTGAACCGTGTTGTGTCTTAGTGTGGGCTGTTGCCATTTTTGGATGTCCATACCCAAATTCCTACTGTTTTTGTCACCGTTAGTTAACCAAATTGCTATTGTTGTTGATGTTATCCTCACCTTGTGGGAATTGAGTTGAAACTGGTTGAAGAAGCGAGTTGTCAGGCCCGTGGTAGAAGAGGCAGGTTGTCAGGCCTGTGAGCATCTCTCTCCAGATGAGAGAGTTTGTTGGGAATTGGTTTTCTCCCAGAGAGAGTCCAGCACCAGCTACAGAGCTCTAAGAATTCTTGATCCCGCATATTGCCGAGACCCTGAGAGGGAGGTGAAGCAACCGATGGACTGTGTGATAGTGAAGGTGTATACTCTCGAGTGGAAAATGCATGTGGGGAATGAGAGTCCATGAGTAGTGGGTGTAAGAAGGATCCTAGAGAGAATCCTTCCAGTTTCACTGTGCAATTTCCTATAACTCAACCTAGTCTAGGAATCCCTTGCCCTAGGTGGATCTTAGTTCCAACTCAAGGGTGACCCACTGCTGAGCGTGATGAGCAATGTGGTCTATGGCTGGGAGGTTTTTGGAAGGTCTTCACGTAGTTGGTGGTGCTACTCCAATTGAAAAGATAAGTATCAGTCTATTCTTAATTTATATGTTATGCATGTCTGTGATGCTTGAATGTTATCAGGTATTCTATTGCATATATGAATTAATGTCTATTAGATTTGAATATGTATGGTAGCATTATCTCTGTGTTATGTGTTTTATTTTGATTAAAATGCATGTTATATATTTATATGTGAATGTTCCACAGTGGTAGCATTACCCGATCTCTGTGTTGGTCAGGGATGCTACAGTTTGGTATCAGATCTAAGTAAAGCGTCTGAGTAGTGGCATTGTCCAAACTGTTGGTGGTTGGGGATGTTACAAATTGGTATCAGAGCCATGGTTTTGACACTGAGCCTGGATAGGCTATGTTAGTGGTAGTTGAATCAAATGTTTCGGAAAAGAATTGTTGTCGGAATGGATAAAATTCAAGTTCAGAGCCAAGGTTTCAAACATTGATCCTGAATGGGTTGGTTAAGTGGTCATTGGACCAAAGGCTTCAAAAGGAAATTATGTCTGGAGGACCAATTTTAAACCTGAGAACCTTCCTAAGTGCCAAGAAGTTACCTTGGTCGTGTTACGAAGCTCAGGAGGAGTAGCGGTGTCGAAAACCACGACAGAAGTGGTATTGGGCCGCAGAGTAATGTGGACCTTAGGATCTGTTTGGGAAAAGGAGAATCCTTCACGACCGTTAGATTTGGTAATGTTGCGAGGTAGTTAGCCATGAATTCCTTTGGAAATACATAGAGTAACAGAGTTTGTTCTGCGTCGTAGGATCTGTTCGGAAAGAAGAGAAATCCCTTACGACTGTCAAATCTGGGGAACGTGCAGAGGAGTTAAATTGGAATCCCTTCGAACTTCGCAACTACAGTGAAGTCTGATGCTAGAAACAAGAGAAGGGCTGAAGCCCGAAGCTCCAAAGTGGATCTACACCGTAGATATGGAGAGGAGAGCTCGACCATTGGATCAATCCAATGTTAAAAGGTCAAACGCAGTAGTGAAGGGAGAAATCTCATAAAGAGACGAAGTAGTGAGTCATGATGACATCATTTGGATGAACGTGGAGACATGGGATGTGTGTCACATGTTAGTGGGTTTCGAACCCATGGAAGGTTGAAATGCCATATGGAACATGACGTGTGACACCCATCTGATTGGGCCATGAGTCAGTCGCTAGTATTCCACCACGTGGCACTCTGTATGAGTATGGTTTGTGGGAATCGAGGTTACATAATGAAGTTAAAGGTTGGAGGACCCACACTAGCATTGATAATGATACATCAATATCGATGGCCATGAGGCATTGTGGGGATCCAAGTTGCACGAGAGTTAATTCTCCAAGGCGGTCCCAAAATCCAAACTCTGTTTTCACCGAGGGGTTATGCGTCAGTGTCAAAAGAATTGTGGGATGAAAGGAGGGTTACTCCAAACCACCATTTCATTCCCTCGCAATTGGAAAATGTTAAGAAATGTGACGTAATGATGTCACCAAGAATGATTGGGAATGTTCAGAGATTAACGGTTTGGGATGCGCGGATGTGAAATCCTCTGAAGTCCCAAAGCTTCGAAATTATGGAACTCAGACACCTAAGGTTCCTTAGTAAGTGTCAACTGTCAAATGCTGAGTAGACGTGGACGGTTGATCTGCCCTACTTCACGAGTTCGTTAATCCAGAAATCCGAGAGATTGTTGTGTGGTGCTTTGAAATCTTCCAAAGCCAAAGGCCTGAGTAAGCACCTAGTGATCTAGTGCTTGGTCATGGCCCGTGATCGCATGGGTTGGGGACTAAGATAAAGGGGATACTGCTAAAAAATGATTATAAAGAAGAGAAGAGCTTGGAAAGAAAATGAAATCTGAATGTTCTCTTAAATAAGATTGGTTTGAATGCGTAAACTGGTGAAGTATTGAATAAGTTTCAATTATTTCTCTTCTTTGAGTTTTCGAGTGCAAGCAATGCACATTGTCTGCAAGAAGTAAGTTGACAGAGGTAATTTAATCTCAGAGAAGCTTAGGAGAGATACCATTGAACCTTCATCAGTAGAGATAATGCAAGGAGTGTGTGGGAGACAGATTCATTCTAAATCCTAAAGCTCAGAAGAGATAATGCTTACGAGAGCGAAGACGAGATCTAGGAGGCTAACTCATAGGAGAAAGGTCAAAGGTTGAAGCCTTTGAACACTGACAAAATCTTCTAAGGAGAAAGAAGTCAAAATATTAGGAAGAGGAGCAACAGAAGCTGTCAGATCGGTTGTGGGGAGGAGCCTAGACCGTTAGATCAATGTCCAACAGAATAAAGGAAGCACAAAAAAGAGGAATAGATCCCATCCATTAGGTTTGAGCATGAAGGACCAACAACCATTGGCTCTGAAGGTAAGAGCATGAGACTTAACCCTTGTGTGCACAAGAGAAGTGGACTTGTCAAAGTCCCAAAGTCTCGAAGTGATTTGTGATTGTCCATCGTCAAGGAGGACAGGTGGCATAAGATCCACAACTTCATAAGTTTGTTGACAAGGAGGAGGAGAAACGACAGAAGTAAATCTTGGTCGTTGATCTAAAAGTGGATGTGTGGCGCCAGATTTGGAACTCCAGGTATGAATCGCTCTGGAGGAAAGCAGAGGGTGAAAGTGTCAAAGTCTCGAAAGAGATCGAGGAGGAGGTCGAAGGACCATTGATTTGGTCTTGTTCGGAAAGAGCCAAAGTAAATCAGGGCCATTGATTTGGAGAGGAAACGTGGCAGAAGATCTGTCACTCTAGGGAAATTCACTTTGGAGATTTGTGTGTGTGGAGACGTAAGAAATCTTGAATTTCGGAGAGTCAAAGTTCATTAGAACCATCTGATTGTTGAGGATAGGTGTCATTAGATCTTCCACTCTGGATGATTTTCATACGGGGAAAAGAAGATAGTTGAGAGTTGAAACTGTCGAGGGTCGGAGACCCAGAATCAACCATAGTTGTTGATTTGGAAGGGAGCTACGTGTCGATAGATCGTGTAGATATAGGATCGCATGTGGAAGGAGGAAAGAAGTAGAAAAGGGAGGATAGATAACAACCCTTGATCGCGGATCATCTCCAAGGGATTGGAGATCGACAGACGAGCTGGATTGCAGGGCCAGAACTTGCTAGGATGTTAAAAATCTAAGAGCGGGCCACAATTTATACCACGGTTTTAACAAAGTGATGCATGGCAGTTGGAGGTGAATTGTGGGGCGAAAAGAGAGCTGGCCTAAAACCACTCTTGCCCACGCCCGCAATCACAATTTTCCATGAGGTCATAGCATAGGGTCATATGAAGGAAAGGGCTAATGAAACAGGGGCTAGCGCCTGAAACTTGGAGTTTTGGAAATGCGCAGGAATAAGGCTGTGGGTCTGTTAGGACCTGCGCCTAAAGGAGAAAAGGGGGTCTATGTATAATTATTTTGGGTTCAATCACGAGCCCGAAGATTCAATGTGACTCAGAATTTTGAAACATTCTTTGACTAAGAGGTAAGCAGACCCCGCTGAGGTAGGGGAACTATGTCGAAAGTGATCAGAAAAGAAATAGTAATGTTCAGTGACTACAGTGAGAGCACAAGAAGATTCAGGAATCCAGGAAGAATTGAAGACTTCTGGGATCAACAAGGAAACGTTGTATAGGGAGAAGGAAGTTGATGTGAGATCGGAAGA
>CBVK0100451096.1:0-22518 GCA_900067695.1 Picea abies | reverse complement strand
TAATCGATCTTTCTCCTACAAGATGAATTTCCTGTTTCAAAACAGCTCTTTGTTTTTTGCTGAAAAAATAATCAGATGGGGGGATTTCATCTCTCAAAATCAGCTCCAGATCACTGACATATAGAACTCCTTAATGAGGGGTTCTGAAAGTAGATTGTAGTGGAGTCAAAGCTATGATAGGACTACCAAGTTCCTTTGAAGTAGCTCCTCCAATCTTCTCTTGAATATCATCAAGAATTATTGGACTTGTTTCTAGTCCTTTTCCCTTTTCTGTCCCTGGTTCTTTTATTTGAGAACCCTCTGTGTTTTGAGGAGGTAATTTAGGATCTTTCAACTTGTCTTTGTCACTTGACTTATCCTGAGTATCAGTTTCAAACCCTGGAGGGGTTTCTTCCTGTTCTGGCAATGAAGTCGATATTTCACCTTGTAAAGTCTTCGGCAGGCAGCTTCGCCTATGTCGTTGAAAAGATACAAACCCCACCTGTGAGTCAGGTGGCAAGGCTTGCACTCTGTTCTGCACTTCTTCATAAGATTTAACATTTCTGAAGGAGAAACTTCATGTTCATACGCTTTCAAATTGCAATGTATGTAATGCCGACTAATTATTTGATACGGGTCGTGTTTCCTGTGTTCGATGTCTACTAGCTTAACTTCCACCAATGAATCAACCTCTGATTTAGAATGACCTGTGTTTAATAAAGTAAATTTCTGGATATGGACAGGGAAAGATGGCCATGCTTTTTTCTAAAGAGATTTTAATTCTAACCCAATACCACCCTTGGCTAACTGATAAGCCACTTCTCTGCATACCAATCTATCTGGTAAGAATTTCGGGAGCATGTGAGGTGGAATGGAACAGCCATAAACCCTAACATAGGAAACATTTTCCTCAATAAACTAGTTGGCAACCTATTTGAGGCTTTCTACGACTGCGTCGAAAATACGACGGGGTTCGCATCCAAAGAATATTTTGTGCAGAGGGATAATTACATAATGACAAACATCATAAAAAACATCCTTTGCATTTTCTTCCCAGAGGGCTGAGTGGTATTTATGAATAGGCTCTGGGCAAGAAATGTTCCAACTCCAATTCATTAATGGAAAAGGAGTCATGAAACAAATGGCATCCATAATATAAGAAGACATATAAAATGACACAGGTTGTCCTTTTGAATTGGCTTCTTTATACTTAACAACCTCTTTTGTTTGGTTATCTGACAAAATTTTATGCCAGTTAAAACTGCGTCCTTCTGAAACTTCCTCTAGGAATGGTGTCCAGTCAGCATGAAAGTGACAAGGATCCTTTCTCCCAAAGAGTCTACATAACATCATTGCTACATAAACCATGTATTCGTTTAAGGAAGCTGAGGCATAAATCCCATGTACATCTTCCCTAAACTTATTTTCATCCATGGCCCATCCTTTAATCATGTCAAGGTATGTCTGGCCCACTTCAATGCATTCTTTTCTTTGAAATTTGGCTAAAAACTTAGAATTAAAGGTGTGTCTATAATTGGGCGAGATCTTATACATTACTTGAATGTGCTCAGGCCTGAATGAGCCGATGAGAGCTCCTTGCTCGTTCAAAATGCTTCTTGTTGGAATATCCACTTTATCCAGAGCCCAGTCGATCATATCGGTATATGACACAAGTCTCAGATGCGCAACGACCTTATGAAGCTCAGACTTGGCAATATCTCGGAGATGATTTTCCGAATTAGTGGCTACATATTTAAGCTCATCCTCCAGCTTTTCGGAGATTCCAGTCCACGATTTGACGGAGTGTACGCCGAGTGGAGTAGTATCAAAAATGATATCGCCTTCTGGCTGGTCTTGGTTTTTCTTAGGAGATTTTTTGGGTGCCATAGCTCTGCGTTAAGATTGAAAATCTGTCACAGAGAGTGGATAAGAAAACTTAGCTTTGAAATGGAAATACAGACGTTCGATCTTTCACTTCGAATATATCATAAAGATATTGAGAATTGTACCTCTGCTATGAAGTTAAATCTCTTAATGCCAAAGATATTTTTGAAGATATTCATTTAATGCCTATACCTATGCTTTCTCGGTGTTTTCAAATATAATAGAAACTTAATTAATCGGACAACGATGCATTAATGGACATTCAAAGAAAGATTAACTTTAAACCCTGTTTAGAAGGATGATTAATTAGCGTTAATTTTGAGTCAAATTTGAAAACCTGATTTTCAGAGTTTCGACACTTTTGATGTCGAAGAAATATGTCATCGAAGAACCCCGATTGCCGAAATCGCGATGTATTATTTTAAATTAAAAAAAATTTAGTATCTTAATTAATCGAGATTAGACCTTTTCGGGATTTCGTTAATCGAAAAATCGGGAATCGGGATTTCGGGAAATCTGATGACAGGAGTTCATGCTCTCATGGAAACGCGAATCCCGAAATCGTGAAATGGCGATGACCTATTTCTTTAAAACACGATTTAACTTATCTTAATCAATCTTATTAATCAAAAATTAATGCCAAAATAGATATAGTTTATTTTAAATGTGAATTATGAGTCGGGATTTTGGTGATCGGGATTTCGGGAAAAAGGATGACAATAAACGTGCTTATCATAGAACCCCGATTACCGAAATCGCGATGTAATTATATAACTCTTAATCATTCTTAGCAGAGATTAGATTAATTTAAATCTTTACTTAAGGATCAAATGTATCGCGAAATCGGGAAATCGAGAAATACAATGACAAGAGTATATGATCTTATGGAACCGCGAATCCCGATATCGCGACATGAGTAACTCAACTTTTAAACCCTTTTAATTGAGAATTAAGTGATTTATGTTTTAATTAAGTTTTAAAGCATCAAGAAATCGGGGATCAGGGTTTTGCAATTCAATTTGCATCAAACATTTGTTTACGCAAAACCCTGAATCCTGATTTCTTTAACAATTGAATGAAAAACTCGCATCCTTGAAATTATTGCTCGTTTTAAATGATTTTTTCAAAAGTTTTTTTGAAAACTTATATTTTTTTATATTTTTTTCATTCATTTTCCAAAAATAAACAATAAAAGGCATCGCGAATTTAAAGGTGATGAAATTCTTGTTTGAAGAAATCTGAAAAACGCAAGGACTCAAAAATTACAAATCTTTTATCCTTAAAAATAAAAAATTCAAGATCTGTTTCAACATAGGTTGTCTCCCTGCAGGACGAGGAGAACGTGCAGACTCAGTGCCTTCATTGGGTAAATGGTGTCAAGGGTTTATCTCTGATAAACTGATCAAGGAGAAGGAAAAGTGATTATATAAAGTCTTTGAAAACCTTTTCAAAACTTCTTATTTACTTGAAAATCAGTTATAGTCTTCTTCAAGATTCTCCTTCCCGTTCCAAAATTGAGTCATTATTGAGATGATTAGAACAATCTTTGGAAACTCAACAGATTATTGAACATTTTAGCTTGCATCAATCCAAATAAAATTTATAATTTTTTTAAAATGGGAAGCTCTATTTTGACTTAAGATGAATATCCGTTTTTGAAAAATTGATAACTAGAATAGAGGTATAGATAAGTATGACAATCTTACAGATACCTCAGATATTCCTTCACTGCCATCGAGCCTGTTCAGTACCCCGGTGAAGTTGTCTGTCCCTTTTTGTTGAATTTCCTTTCACCACTTCGAGTACTAATTTTATGTTCAGACATTGCTTCACTGCCAGTGGGCCTGTTCAGTACCCTGGTGAAGTTATCCATTTTTTATTTTTAGACGAGGGCAATCATTTAAATGAATTTCCTTTCATCGTCTGTAGGACTAGATGGGGGCAATCAATTATGAATTTCCTTTCACCATCTGTCTTATAGTAAGCTTATGCCTACGAAGTGGGGGCAATCAGTGATACTTAATATATCAAGGTTGGTGATCTGTGTAAAATTTTATAATAGAGATTTTTCAACTTGTTTTGGTTATTCTAGACCAATTTTTCTCAACCATCAAAACCCCTCAGTCTATAGAGAGATAAGGGAAAAATATTTTCAGGGGATCTTCTTTTGAACAAGCTTAAAAGTTCAGAGAAAATGTTAAGAAACTTAAGATATTCAGAATTAACTCAAACCTAACCATTTTTAGTCAGAGAGAAAAACTATGAAAACTGACCTAACTGAATTTAATCATTTGATGATTTTCAAAGTCAATACAAAATCTCTCCTACTCTGATAAAAAAGTCTGAAAATGTGAAGGATAGTATTGAGGGTATTAAAGGAGATTTTTCAACAATCTGTAAACCAGAATACCTTAGATATAATTTCAAAAATGACTCTGTGGGTTGGTTTTTTTTTTTGTCGGGGAAAGTTAACTAATTTTTAATTTTAACAAAGAAGTCTTCAAAAATTGAAAAAGAAACCGGTATATACAATTTTATTTATTTATTTATATTATTATTATTATTATTATTCCATATAATGCTTCAAAAAACGCCCATTAACAGGAGCGTTCAGGATCTTACCATCCAAATTTTCAAGTAGAAATGAATTTTTTCCTTCTGAAGATGATACCTTAAAGGGTCCATACCAGATATGATCGAATTTACCATTTTTTCCTGAATCTTCTTTCCGAGCATCCCACCTCAAAACCAGATCCCCTGGGAGAAAGTTCTTGTTCTTTGCCTTGCGATCAAATAAAATCTTCATATCATCCTAGTACTTCTGCAACTTTTCATCTACTACATCCCTGTGCTGCTGAACTTCGATCAACTGGTTTATCCTTCTTGTGAGAGGGTTTGGCTCTTCCTTCTCGTCTTGCCACAGTTTCATCACAGGAAGTGCTATATTTATGGGCAACACTACATCTGTTCCATAAACTATTTGAAAGGGAGAAGTACCGATAGACTTCTTTGTGCCTATTCGATTTTTCCATAGAGCATATTTTAAATGTAAATGCCAAGATTTTTTATTTTCATTTAAGACTTTCTTGATTATACTGATCAAACTCTTATTTGAAGATTCTAACAGACCGTTTCCCTGCAGATAGTATGCTTGGAAAGTCCCAACACAATATTATATTTCTGGCAAAAACTGACCATTTCCATAGACTTGAAAGTTTGTGCATTATCCGTAACTATCTTTCTAGGATAGCCAAATCTTTACAATATATTCTCTTCTAAAAAGTCTATAACTACTGAATCAGTAGCCTTCCTTGTTGGGATAGCTTCCACCCATTTGGTGAAATAGTCAGTAGCGGTTAGAATCCACTTATGTTGGGCACTTGAGTGAGAATTTATCTCACCAATGAAGTCAAGTCCACATTGTTGAAAAGGAACTTCTGTCTTAACTGGGACTAATGGCATCACTGGTAGCTTATGTTTTCCTGTAAAAAATTGGTAGGGGCTACAAGCTCATACCTTAGCATTTACATCAGGAAAAAGTTTAGGCCAATAGTAACCAGCCCTCAGAATTTTATATGGTGTATCTCTCCAAGCGTGGTTCCCTCCATCGACTCCTTCATGAAACTGACTTATAACTTCTTCTGTTTCTAATTCACCAGACAGACTAAAAGGAAACCAAGTGGGTCTTTCCAGTATAATCATTTCTCAGAAATACAGTATTTAACAGCATGTAGCTTCAGTGTTCTAGCTTTGGAAGGTGACAAATCATCTAGACATTTCAAAGTTAATAAGTATTTTACTATGTCCTTATACCAATTTGACGAAGCAAATTTGTCCTCGATCTTGTTTTCGACTATTTGGTCATCAAGTTCATTCATATCTATCCATCCTTCTTCCTCTTGAGCATTGTTTATCCCAAGAGCTCTAAAATTGGATTCATCTAGAAGTTTAGCTAAACCCCATCCTTTCACCAATTTGGTTGGTTTAACCTCCAGGTCAAACTCCTTAATTTTTGCAAGCCATCTTCCTCTTTTACCATCACTGTCTGCTTGGACCAAGATATCCTTTACAACACTAGTGGGTACATATGCAATCACTTTAGAATGTAATACATACGTTCTGAAAGCTTTCAATGCTTTTACCATAGCGTAAGCTTGCTTTTCCATTATATTGTATTTAAGCTCAACATCTCGAAGGCTTTTACTAAAGAAGGCTATGGGTTGCTCGAAACCTTCTTCGTTATTCTGAAGGAGTACAATAGCAAGCGTATGTTCAGAGGCAAATGAAAAAATGAGAAAATATTTAAGATAATCTGGACTCGCTAGCACTGGCGCCTCACTTATAACTTTCTTAATATGGGCAAAGGATGCCTTAGCTTCTACTGTCCACTTTATTTCACTGTTTTTTCTAAGCATATCTGTAATCAATTTAACAATTTCAGAAAAGTTAGGAACGAATCTTCTCAAGAAATTTATTTTTCCTAAAAATGATTGAATTTCTTTAACATTCCTAGGAATAGCTAATGTATCTATAGCCTCTACTCTTTTAGGATCAATCTTGATTCCTTCTCGGGAAACTATATGACCCAACAACCTGCCTTCCTGCATAGCGAAATGAGACTTTTTAGGATTTAAGGATATACCAAACCTGCGACATTTTTCAAATGTTTGTTTGAGATGGATTATATGGTCTTCATATGATTTTGAAAAAATAGTAAGATCATCCAGATATATGACTATGAACTTGTCCCGTTCATCGACAAAAGCAATATCCATCACGTGTTGAAAAGTAGCTCCTGCATTCATTAGTCCAAACGACATTTTATCATACATAAACGTGCTCCAAGGAGTGGTAAATGCAGTTTTTTCCTTGTCGGGCTCACTAACAGCAATTTGGTTATAACCTGAAAATCCGTCAATCATGGACATCCTGGTGGCCCCTACTACTTTTTCAAGAACATGGTCCATTTTAGGTAGAGGATAGTTATCTTTGAGAGAAGATTTATTGAGATTCCTGAAATCAACACATAATCTGATTTCCCCATTTTTCTTTCTAACTAGGACTAGATTAGCTACCCAATCAAAATATCTTAGGGGAACAATAATTTTAGCATCTAGAAGCTTTTTAACTTCTCATTCAATAACAGGTAGTAAAATCGGGTTAAATTGTCCGAGTTTTTGTTTGAAAGGTTTGACACCTGGTTTGAGTGGTATTTTGGGTTCTATCACAGAAGTGTCATATGTTTTCAAATCTTCGTATAACCATGCGAACACATCTTTATATTTTTTTAACAACTCTGTGTATTTGTTTTTGTTTTTTATTGATAAAAATTTGGATAACTTAACCATTTTGGGGTTATCTTCGGTTCCTATGTTACAATCTTCAACCTCCTCTAGTTGAGGTTATAGAGTAGTTTTAGAAGGAATGTCATCTTTATTAAAGAGTCTTTCCAAAGGGATTAGACCTTTGGGGATTTGGTTGTTCTTTAGAACGAGCATCCGATGGTTAGCAATTTTATCATGAAATTCTTTTGAATCTTCCCCTTCTTGCATGATCCAAATTGGATCATTTTGATTCTCCTGATCATTATACGTTTCAACAAATTCATCTAATGATTCAAGAAACTTTCTAAGCTACTCATCATCTTCGAAAACCTGCCAATGTTGTATATTATTAGGTATTGAAGGGCGATTTCTCACTTGTATATGATATTTTAAATTAAATGCAGTCGGGGGTGTAAAAGTTGATGCAGCTTTTGCTAAAGCATCAACTTGTTGATTTTCGGATCTAGGAACGAAATGAAAATTCACAGAAGTAAAGAAATTTTCAATTAAATCCCAAAAACAATTTCTATAAGACCATAGTCTAGGATGCTTAGCTTGATATTGCCGATTTACTTGTTTTATGATTAATTCAGCATCACCAAAGACTTCAAGATTTTTAATTTTCATCCTTCTAGCAGCTTCTAATCCAAGTACTAGAGCTTCATATTCACACACATTATTTGTACAATCTGTATACCACTGGAGCCTATATGAAAAAGGAATAAAAAATTGATCATCGAGAGTGATAAGAAGAGCTCCAGCTCCAACTCCAAGATAAGAGGATGCACCATCAAAATACATTTTCCATATACCAGTATTATATACATTTTTCTTTATTTCTTCTTTTTCAATTTTTTCTTCTGTACATTTATCATCTACATCTACTTCAAACTGGATAAACTGGATGATTGTTAGGATTATTTAGGTCACTTACAGTGAATGCTAACCGAGTCTCTCTGTAAATACGAGTGAATTGACCTCCGAAAATAGGGATTGTAGCATATGTCATGTCTAGCTAGAGGGATCCTCCAAGCTTAGTGCCCCATGATCTAGATAATAGCATTCCATATTTTGGGGGGATATCAACGACTACTACATCCATAAGGATACTTTTAGCAAGTATCTGGGCCAAATTCACCACTAGGTCATTAATCATTCCTATGCATTTAACTTTCCTTGAATCGAAAGAATACAAATTACCATAGGGTCTTGTGATTTCAAGACCAAGTTTTTCCATTATTGTTTTTGGCATAACATTATGTGAAGCTCCAGAATCCAACATACAGTTATGTAAAAGGTGGTCAAAAATAGTTAGTGTAATATAAAAAGGAGCCACTGTATCTTTTTCACCTTCAACGTGTGGACCGAAAACAATGATAGGATTATCATCTTCTAAGTTAATAGCGTCGACCTGACTTTCATCTTCAGAAAAATTTATCATTTTGGCGATTTGTTTTTGGTATACTGGATTTTTTTCTAATTCAACAAGGGGAATAGGAATTTTGATCTTACTTATTTCATTTTCCAAGTTAAAGTTTCCTAGAGCCTCGTCATTCTCAATGTTTGGGGCTTCCATACCTTTTTTCTAGGTTTTATGTTGAGATGTAACCTTATTTTATTTTATCGGAGCTCGTGTATTTACAAGGGGTGTTCCTATTGGTTCTAACCGTACAGGGTTATCAGTTGTATTTCTTTTTGTAGACTGTCTATCTGCAACTTTTGGATTTACCTCATCAGTCTCGTTTCTCGGCAAAATCTTTTTTGTCGGAACATTTGGGATATTTTTATTTCTTGGTCTTAGATTGTATTTTCCTTGTAAGTCAGCAATAATATCATCTGCAATATTTTGATATGTACAATCATCAATGACATTATTGTTAACTTTATATTCTGATTTTCTTTCTTTAATCAAAGACACTTCATAATCCTATCTAGATAAATAAGGAGAATTATTATCATCACCAAGATTACTAATATCTTCATCCAATTCTTCAAAATCGCCAAAATCTTCCTCTCCAATATAATCTTCACTTTTAAAGGGTGCTTGAATTTTTTGATCTTCATTTTTCATCGTTTCATGTGGTCCCTGAGGTTCTGGATTTTTTCGAAAATCTTTTTTGGGAAAATTATCTCTTCTGGGTCTTTCTAGCTCCATTTTCGAAATTTTGTTTGAGAGTTGTTGAATGACCCTAGCCATCTCTTCTATTCTATCTCCAGAAGATTTTCCCGACCCTGAAGGTCCACCTTGTTCTTTAAATTTTTTATTTTCTTTATCTCCAGTGTCAATCTTTGCTTTAAGCTTACCTAATGCCATCATATTGGATTCAATTTCAAATGCGTCATCCTGCATTTTAGAGAGATCTAATGATCTCCTTTCTCTCAATAGTAAAGCAAAGTCAGGATCAAAAGCCCCAACAAAAGTCACTTTTGCTGCAGGTTGTGAAGGTTTAACTTCAACTGGAATTTTATTGTATAATTTATTAAACCTTTGTATGAATTCTAGAACCGACTAAGAGTTTTTCTTTTTGAGGGCTCTGAATTCGGTTAGATAGTAGAGGTGATCCTTCCTCTCACCCCATTGTCTGATGAATGCACTCTCAATCTCTTCATAGGATCTTAATGATCCAGCTGGTAAGGATCAAAACCAAGTTCTCACCTGTCCCTCAAAAGTTTGAACAAGTAATCTAGAATACACATCTTCATGTTCTATTCCAAGTATATCTGCAAATTGATCAAAAAAGTTTAGATGTTCTTGTGCAGTCAAATCACCCTCCCCTGTAAATTTTGGGAGGCTCTTCATATAGTTCTCAGGTAGATCATGAAGAGGAACGGGAAGAATGAGAGGAGCATATCTAGCAGCCACTTTGGCAAAAATCCCGAGAAATGGTACTTGACCACCTCCAAGAGCACCACCTCCAGCTTCAGCACCTCCTTGTGCTTCCACGGTTAAATATGGGACTGGAGTTTGGACAGTATGTGGAGAAGATTCTCGGAAAACTAGAGACAAAACTTTGGGAAAAGAGAAAGTATCAAAAGAGGGAGGAAGTGAAAGTGACCTTTCAAAATTTTCTGATGAGTTTGATTATGTACAGTTAGGCTGATCTGTAGAATAAGATGACAAAAGGATTTATTTAATTGATTTTCGTGATTTTAAAATTTTTTTCGGATTAGAGACTGGCGAGGTCTATTTACTATCCGGGTTTTTTTTGGTGTTTTTACGGCTACTAGCTAGTTTATTCAGCGTGGAGTCGCCAAGTGAAAGATAATTTATCCTTAGAAATTTTTCTATTCTTGTTCACTATCAACAACAAAAAATGTCAATGTCATTCTTCCCAGGGAAATGATTTGTTTCTTTGCTCCCCGGTAATGGCGCCAAAAATATGTTGTTCCTGAGTTTATGTTTTAAGGCTATAAAACATACCGTCAAGGCATCCGAAAATAATTTAAAGGAAAAATTTGGAATTAAGGAGTTAGAGAAAGATAAGAGCAGATTCAGTTTCTCAACTGTCTCTGTCTAGCTTCCTGATGCTCTTGGATGCTAATGTCACGTTCAATAGCAACCCATGATCTTTCTAGTTCATCCCTATTGGTCACTATTTGTAAAATAGTATTGAATAAACTTAGGGCAATGTTGGTTTGATCCTGAAGGCCCGGTTCTACGTTAGGTTGTCTGCTATTAGGGACAGTCATGGATGATATATTTTAAAAAGGTTTATAAAATGGGTTTTTAATTTTCTAGTTACTTCAGACTTATGGAGATGATATCAATGAAAACAGTTTTAAAATCTATAACAGTAATGTAAAAGAACATTCAAGGTCGTTTCCTGGTTTTGTAACAAATTTGAATTTTGTAAACAATGAAACACAATACAGAGAAATATAAGGCTTTTATCGAGAAAGAATCTTATATTTCGATTAACGATGATGAAAGAGAAACAAGATTTCTAACAGAGTTAAATATTAAGGAATAGAAGGTTTTACAGGTCTTAAAATCACTAAAGTAATTTCAGAGGAAAGACTGTAATACTTTCACCATCCAAACGAATCTAAAATAATAAACAACAATGTATATAAATTCAAATTGATTCACTTGTTAGAAAAACACTCGGAAAGGAAAATTTAACAAAGCGTGATAAAAAGGGGAAGACACATTGTTACAAAATTGTAGGATCCAGAATCTTGCTTGCGATTTATATTCCGATGAACCTCAAAACTAAATTTACAAAAAATGGCTATCTCCCAAAATTTCTGAAGCCCTTGCTCCGTCTTTTGAAATTATATTTATACATTTCTATCAAAGTTTCTTGTTGGTAACTAACCAACTCCCTAATATTACGGTTACATAAAATAATGTTAACCGTCTACAATTTCTTTCAAAATTCTAATAAATAAAAACATTTCTAAAAGTTTTAAATCTGCGTTGATGAACTTTCTTCTCTGCTTCAACGCATTGAACACATTTGCCCAAAAAGTTTACTAAGATCCTGGGAGCCTCAGGTATCACATTTGCTTCGAAAGAGAAAAATCTTCTCTGTAAGTTTGGAAACTGACTTTCTATTGTTTTCTTTGTGAATTTAACATTTTCCAACCTTAAACTTGAAGCTACCATCCACTTATTTATGTCTGCAATGTTGACAAATTTAATATTTGAGATTTCTGCTTTCCTTTATTTGAGCTCTTCTCTTGACTTCAGCTGATGCCTAACAATTTTGATTTCTCCTAATAACCCAGAACAACCATCTGCCCCAATATTTAATGAATCTTTTTCAAGGAGATTAAAGATTCTTTGACAGTCTTCATTGACTTCCTTTGTGATTCTTTTATATTCAGCCAATTTCAATTCGCAAACTTTTATCATTACATCCCCTTTCATCTGTTCAAAAATAGATAATTTCTGATTTTTTCCAATTTCATCTTTTAATGAAGACGTAATTGCTTTCTGAAAAGTAGTCCTCGTTGCTTTTGCTTCTCTTTCTTTCTGGAACACCTGTTCCATGGACCTATTTGATTCCTAAAAATAGTTCTGGATCATTTCCAGATTGCAGAATACTTTTTGTTGTTCCTCTTCTATTTTTGCATATATCTCTGATGCTTGAGTCCTAAAATGTTCGATTTCAATTACCTGGTTAGCAATTGAAATAATCTTATCTTGCAAAAAATTATTTTCATCGCCCAGCTTTTGAGCCTGTTCTTGAGTGACCTATATCATGTGTTTTGCCTCATCTAGGTTTTTATTCAACTTTTGGATTTCTTGCATGTCTTTGAGTCTAGCTTGTTCTAGACCCTTCTGTATGCCCCAGCCAATAATTTTTTCATTTTCCTTCAATCTGTCTTCCAACTCGGTTATTTCTTGATCCTTTTGTTCAAGCATAGTTGTTAGGTTTCCTACAGAATATATGTTGGCTAATGCTATAGCACCCATTGTTCCTGCTAACTCTGTAGCAAATTCTCCATCCCTGAGTTTTTTCCCATCGATAATAACTCTATGCTTCTNNNNTAATCGATCTTTCTCCTACAAGATGAATTTCCTGTTTCAAAACAGCTCTTCGCTTTTTGCTGAAAACATAATCAGATGGGGGGATTTCATATCTCGAAATCGGCTCCAGATCACTGATGTATAGAACTCCTTCATGAGGGGTTCTGAAAGTAGACTGTAGTGGAGTCAAAGTTGTGATAGGACTGCCAAGTTCCTTTGAAGCAGTTCCTCCAATCTTCTCTGGAATATCATCAAGAATTATTGGACTTCTTTCTAGTCCTTTTCCCTTTTCTGTCCCTGGTTCTTTTATTTGAGAACCCTCTATGTTTTGAGGAGGTAATTCAGGATCTTTCAACTTGTCTTTGTCACTTGACTTATCTTGAGTATCAGTTTCAAACCCTGGAGGGGTTTCTTTCTGTTCTAGCAATGAAGTCGATATTTCACCTTGTAAAGTCTTTGGCAGGCAGCTTCGCCTATGTCGTTGAAAAGATACAAACCCCACTTTTGAGTCAGGTGACAAGGCTTGCACTCTGTTCTGCACTTCTTCATAAGATTTAACATTTCTGAAAATATCATCATAAGGAGAAACTTCATGTTCATACGCTTTCAAATTGCAATGTATGTAATGACGACTAATTATTTGATAAGGTTCGTGTTTCCTGTGTTCAATGTCTACTAGCTTAACTTCCTCCAATGACTCAACCTCTGATTTAGAATGACCTATGTTTAATAAATCAAATTTCCTGATATGAACAGGGAAAGATGGCCATGCTTTTTTCTGAAGGGCTTTTAATTCTAACCCAATACCACCCTTGGCTAACTGATAAGCCACTTATCTGCATACCAATCTATCTGGTAAGAATTTTGGGAGCGCATGAGGCGGAATGGAATAGCCATAAACCCTAACATAGGAAAAAATTTCCTCAATAAACTAATCGACAACTGATTTGAGGCTTTCTACGACTGCGTCGGAAATGCGAGGGGGTTCGCATCCAAAGAATATTTTGTGCATAGGGATAATTACATAATGACAAACATCATAAAAAACATCCTTTGCATTTTCTTCCCAGAGGGCTGAGTGGTATTTATGAACAGGCTCTGGGCAAGAAATGTTCCAACTCCAATTCATTAATGGTAAAGGAGTCATGAAACAAATGGCATCCATAATATAAGCAGACATATAAAATGACACAGGTTTTCCTTTTGACTTGGCTTCTTTATACTTAACAACCTCTTTTGTGAGGTTATCTGACAAAATTTTATGCCAGTTAAAACTGCGTCCTTCTGAAACTTCCTCTAGGAATGGTGTCCAGCTGGCATGAAAGTGACAAGGATCCTTTCTCCCGAAGATTCTACATAACATCATTGCTACATAAACCATGTATTCGTTTAAGGAAGCTGAGGCATAAATCCCATGTACATCTTCCCTAAACTTATTTTCATCCATGGCCCATCCTTTAATCATGTCAAGGTATGTCTGGCCCACTTCAATGCATTCTTTTCTTTGAAATTTAGATAAAAACTCAGAATTAAAGGTGTGTCTATAATTGGGTGAGATCTTATACATTACTTGAATGTGCTTAGGCCTGAATGAGTCGATGATAGCTCCTTGCTCGTTCAAAATGCTTCTTGTTGGAATATCCACTTTATCCAGAGCCCAGCCAATCATATCGGTATATGATACAAGTCTCGGACGCGCAGCGACCTTATGAAGCTCAGAATCGACAATATCTCAGAGATGATTTTCCGAATCAGTGGCTGCATATTTAAGCTCATCCTCCAGCTTTTCGAAAATTCCAGTCCACGATTTGACGTAGTGTACGCCTAGTGGAGTAGTATCACAAATGATATCGCCTTCTGGCTGGTCTTCGTTTCTCTTTGGAGCTTTTTTGCGTGCCATAGCTCTGCGTTAAGCTTGAAAATATGTCACAGAGAGTGGATAAGAAAACTTAGCTTTGAAATGGAAATATAGACGTTCGATCTTTCACTTCGAATATATCATAAAAATATTGATAATTGTACCTCTTCTACGAAGTTAAAGCTCTTAATGCCAAAGATATTTTCGAAGATATTCAGTTAATGCCTGTACCTAGGCTTTCTCGGTGTTTTCAAATATAATAGAAACTTAATTAATTGGACAACGACGCATTAATGGACATTCAAAGAAAGATTAACTTTAAACCCTGTTTAGAAGGATGATTAATTAGCATTAATTTTGAGTCAAATTTGAAAACCGGAGTTTCGACACTTTTGATGTCGAAGAAATATGTCATCGAAGAACCCCGATTGCCGAAATCGCGATGTATTATTTTAAATTAAAATGTTTTTAGTATCTTAATTAATCGAGATTAGACCTTTTCGGGATTTCGTTAATCGGAAAATCGGGAATCAGGATTTTGGGAAATCTGATGACATGAGTTCATGCTCTCATGGAATCGCGAATCCCGAAATCGTGAAATGGAGATGACATGTTTCTTTAAAACACGATTTAACTTATCTTAATCAATCTTATTAATCAAAAATTAATGCCAAAACAGATATAGTTTATTTCAAATGTGAATTATGAGTCGGGATTTTGGTGATCGAGATTTTGGGAAAAAGGATGACAATAAACGCGCTTATCATAGAACCCCGATTTCTGAAATCGTGATGTAATTATTTAACTCTTAATCATTCTTAGCAGAGATTAGATTAATTTAAATCTTTACTTAAGGATCAAATGTATCGTGAAATCGGGAAATTGGGAAATACAATGACAAGAGTATATGATCTTATGGAACCACGAATCCCGATATCGCGACGTGATTAACTTAACTTTTAAACCCTTTTAATTGAGAATTAAGTGATTTATGTTTTAATTAAGTTTTAAAGCATCGGGAAATCAAGGATCGAGGTTTCGCAATTCAATTTGCATCAAACATTTGTTTACGCAAAACCCCGAATCCCGATTTCTTTAACAATTGAATGAAAAACTCGCACCCTTGAAATTATTGCTCATTTTAAATGATTTTTTCAAAAGTTTTTTTGAAAACTTATATTTGTTTAGATTGTTTCCATTCATTTTCCAAAAATAAACAATAAAAGGCATCGCGAATTTAAAGGTGATGAAATTCTTGTTTGAAGAAATCCGAAAAACGCAAGGACTCAAAAATTACAAATCTTTTATCCTTAAAAATAAAAAATTCAAGATCTGTTTCAACATACCCCATCTACAATTGGGTTTACGTAATCCTCATCATGTGCAGTTGTTATGTACAATTGGCTGATCTATTCTAAATACAGACAAGTGCGTTCTACAAACCTCTCCCCTTCTGATGGGTCTAGTGGTGCTATGACCCTGTAGTCTCCCGACTCAAATGTCATTCTTCTAGTTTTTAAGTTAATTATGGCCTGGTTTTCAAACTCCCAATCCATACCAAGTAGTTTCGGGTAAGGTGTTGTGCCATCTAATTTTTTGATGACTTCAAAGTCTGCCTTAGTGCACACTCCATCAAGATCTACTGTCACTCCTTTCAGTATACCTATTGGTAGGACTCTATGTTGATTTGTTATCTTTAGTTGAATGGTTGAGTACCCTAATGTTGGTTCCCCCATGCATTACCATGTTGTCTTTGGTATTACATTCACTTTGGATCCTAGATATAGTATAATATCTCCCATATTGAAATCCCCAATGTTAGCATTTAATCTAAATTCCCTACTTCTTCTTCTTCTTGTATGTAGGTGGTTGACAGTTTTTAGTTCTGGATTTTTTTTTGTCTCGCTACTACATGTCTCTAGGGTGTTTGTAATATTTTCACGGATGAAGGATCACTTAACACTTTGACGCATGATTGCAAAAATTCTTTGATAGTACTTGTTATCTCTCTAGGAGTCCTTCTCAGGTTGTATCTTGAAGAAGCATGGTAACTTAAAGTGTGAATGTTTTTATGTGTTTATTGGATCAAATGGGATACTAGATAAATGACTTACTCTCAAGACAGTCAAATACATAACCAGATGAGACAAGGATTTCAAGAATTAAATATTAGACAAGTAGCCGAACTAGTGGGTGAAGAAAAACTATATTTATCAACCAGAAAACATGTGTGATGGGCTGAATAAAGATAGTACAGATTACTATTAAATCAATCTCATGAAATGACAAAGTGAGATAACAATCACTAGCAGTTAAGACAAACTTGAATTAAAATAATCATTCAAAGTACAGAAAAGAAAAGAGATGGTAATCTGACAATCATAATGAAAGGAACATGTGTTTATGTATTATGTATAAGAAAAGTCTATTACAGTAGTAGCATGGTCTAGTATCTAGACTTGAACCCCTTAGTCTATAAAATTGATAGGCTTTATAGCCTTTACAAGCAGTTTCAACTACTCAAAAGATGGATCTGATAACCTCTATGGACATAAATTTATGGAAATATGCTACTCAAAGATTGACCCATATCTCTCAAACCAAAACCATTGTGTACAAACTGGAAGAGGATTTTGTATATTGGTTTGTTTTGAGGAAAAATGTCTCTCAGTTCTTTGATATTCATTTTCATTTTCCCAGGATCTGCATTTCCAAAACATGTGTCAAATAGGGAAATTCTGAGATCTGAAACTTAAGGCTCAGAGATGAATTCGATTCTCCCAATATAAGTCACCTGTAGGAAAAATGAGAGAGGTTATTGTTCTTTGACATGTTATCAACAAAAATATCCACCCATTTCTCAAAAATATTCTCTAGTCGCTCAGAATCATCATTTGAAAATGATGAGCCAGCACAGTAAAAACAGACTTTTCTGCACTTTCGGTGTCTAAGAGAGCCCTGAATTCTGCATTTAAGCCATCGAAAGCTAAGGATTTCGGTGGCTTAGAAGCCCTTTTTTAAAGGCGCTTAGCCACCAAAACTTGAGTTTTGACTTTTTTGAAGGGAAAACCAAATCAAATGTTTTTCAAACTTTATTACATACTTAAAGCTCTCAAAAATGAACCTTAAAAATTTAGAAATGTATTTTTCAATGAATTCCTATTACCTAAAATAAACAAATTTGACTATGTTATTTGAGGAGATAACATATGGCTCCTTCTGGGGATGAAAGTCTCCCTGTGAGGTTTCAAGAACCTCATATACAATGCCTTTCCTATTGGGCTATGGAGTCATTTGGCCTGTGCAACTGATCTTCTGCAAACTTGTAACTTGCATGTAGCCTTTACCATTGGGCTATGGAATCATTTGGCCTTTAGAACTGATCCCCTGCCACCCTGTAGCCTGCATGTAGCCCACCTATATCTTGATCTGCTTATTCAACAACAAATAATTGAAAGAGTCTACTTGCTCAGATGAAGAGCTTATTCTCTTATCCACTCCTACTTTAAACATTATATTGATGCTTAATCAAGTAAACTCATGCTTCCAATGAAGCCATGTCAGAAATGGATTTACTGAACCTATTCTTGATATTGATCCGAAAAATAATGGAATGCATAGCCAATAGAAAATTGGTTTGAATAGATGATAAAGCCATCTTTCATTTGGCATAAATATTTTAACATCTATGATGTCCATGGATTCCAAATAATTTGCAATAGGGTCATTAAAACCATAAAGGAATACATATTTATGATGTTGTTCCGATTGGAAGCAATGATGTTGCTGATGGTTGTCTTCACTGATCTCAGTGTTAAATGTAGACTGCTCAACCTCTGACAGAAAAACTTGTATGATTAACTGTTGATCTAAAAGTTTTTTCTCCCCTTCACCATATCCCTATGACTTAGATTCATCACTCTAATGTAATGGCATATTACAACTGACAATTTCTGGAAAAAAATAATAAGTATGTTCTAGATCTTCTACATCACTGTCTTGACAATGCTCAAATGAAAACTAAGTCTGAAAATATGTATCATGAAGAAAATTCTGATCACCCTCTCCAACAATGAAATCTTTGCAAGATGAATCTTCTTTGAACTTTTGAACTTTAGATTCACAACTTTCATCAATTAAAACATGCATACATTGTTGATCATCCCTTTGTTGAAAAGTAGAACTAAGTGAAATTCCAGAAACAAACAAATCTGCACAAAACTTAAAATCTTCTTCTTCATCACGGTATTTTCCAAAAATGGGAACATCATGATCCAAATCTAATGACAGGGATGAAGATTCATGCATAGAATTATCAGCAATAGGATCTTGAAAAAGATTTGGAAAAATATCACCTTGTTCCTTATCATAATTTGAAACAACATATTCATAAGGAAAAGAAGGATCTTCCTGATGCTCTAGTTGGAGATTAGACAGTCCCTGAAAATCTTGTTCCTTGTGGTTAATACCACTTTCCTTAGTTTGAAAATCTGGAAACTAAGGGCTACCCTCAGTATCTGTTGTAGATCCGAAACTTTCATCTGCTAATCTGTCAATATTCTCATCATCTTTAAATTTTTCAAAAGAAATAGGTTGATATTCATGACAACCATATTTAATAGTTGCATTTAATATAATGTCAAAAGCATCACCATGGTCATCATAATGTGGATCAACAATCCCTTGATCATGATGAGAGATATCTTCTGCTGTAGCAAAGTCTTCATGAATATTTGGATCTTTGTTCAATAAATTGAAATCATGACAACATTTGGAATATAAAAGGTCAACTGAAAATATGCCTTTGCAAAACAAATGAAAGGCAGCATGAAAATCTGCCAAAGAGTTGATACTGGCAATAGGAAGAGACCGGTACCAATCATGAGCAATTCCCTCTAATGAAAAACCAAAGAGCTTGATCTGAACATCATCATGCAAAATTTGCCACTGATGAATGAAATCATGAAAATCCAACAAATGTTCAGCTGGCACTTCCCACTCTTCTCCTCGAAATCTGGGAATATTATTTTCCCATTTATCTCTACTAGGTACTGGATTAGGGAAACCAACAGTCTTTGAAAAATCAAAGAAAGCATTACCTCTTATCTACTATCTTGTAAATTTCATACCAGTGGAGTCACCAACATTCCACTGAATCTGTCCTTCATGGAGTTTCCAGATAGATGATTACAACAAAAAATATGTCTAGACTTTCTCTATCATCAAATATGGATCTTTTCGTATCCCAGGGAAGTTGAGCTTCAATCTCCTCTCCCCGACAACGGTGGTAATTTGTTATCTCTCTAGGAGTCCTTCTCAGGTTGTAGCTTGACGAAGCCTGGTAACTTAAAGTGTGAATGTTTTTATGTGTTTATTAGATCAAATGGGATACTAGATAAATGACTTACTCTCAAGACAGACAAATACATAACCAGATGAGACAAGGCTTTCAAGAATTAAATATTAGACAAGTAGCAAAACTAGTGGGTGAAGAAAAACTATATTTATCAACCAGAACACATGTGTGATGGGATGAATAAAGATAGTATAGATTACTATTAAATAAATCTTATGAAATGAAAAAGTGAGATAACATTCACTAGCAGTTAAGACAAACTTGAATTAAAAAAATCATTCAAAGTACAAAAAATAAAAGAGATGGTAATCTGACAATAATAATGAAAGGAACATGTGCTTCTATATTATGTATAAGAAAAGTCTATTACAGTATTAGCATGGTATAGTATCCATACTTGAACCCTTAGTCTATAAAATTGATAGGATTTATAGCCTTTACAAGAAGTTTTAGCTCCCAAAAGATGGATCTGATAACCTCTTCTCCTATCTCAAATTTGAATTTGTGAGGTGGCTGGAAAAGACAGAAATTTATGGAAATATGCTGGTCAAATATTGATTCATATCTCTCAAACCAAAACCGTTGTGTACAAAATGGAAGAGGCTTTTGTATATTGGTTTTTTGTGAGAAAAAATTTCTCTCATTTCTTTGAGATTCGTTTTCATTTTCCCAGGATCTGCATTTCAAAAACATGTTTCAAACAGGGAAATTCTGAGATCTGAAAATTAGGGCTCAGAGATGAATTTGATTATCCCTATCTATGACACCTGTAGGAAAAATGAGAGAGGTTATTGTTAATTGAAAATGATATTATAAACAAAAACCTTCACCCATTTCTCAAAAATATTCTCTACTCACTCAGAATCATCATTTGAAAATGATGACTCGGCACAGTAAAAACAGTCTTTTCTACACTTTTGGTGGCTAAGAAAGCCCCAAATTTCGTGTTTAAGCCACCAAAACCTAAGGCTTTCGGTGGCTTAGAAGCCCTTTTCGAAAGGCGCTTAGCCACCAAAACCTGAGTTTTGAATTTTTTGAAGGGAAAACCAAATCAAATGTTTTTCAAACTTTATCACATACTTAAACCTCTAAAAAATGAACCTTAAAAATTTAGAAATGTATTTTTCAATGACTTCCTATCACCTAAAATAAACAAATTTGACTGTGTTATTTGAGGAGATAATAGTACTTACTTGTCCCTTGGATTTCATTCTTTTGGTATGGTCCAGTGATGGCATCATCTCATATTCTGGAGCTTCCTTGCTTTGTTGTGCAGTCGACGCTATGTCCTCCTTCTAAAATTCTTGTTGGGATTTTGTAAAGATCTCCTTTTCCTTGTGCACGTTGAACTTCTTATTGGGGTTACTGTTCTTCTTTAACCATTGGTTCTACATTGGTTCCTGTCGAACTGCGTCATTTCCTATTTTCGTTCCTCCTTGAGTGACTATGTTGATGTTTCGTCTGTCATCCCTTGCTTTGGCTGAAATCCACTGATCATTCTGATTGTTTTGGTTCCTTATTTCCTGAATCTTTACTAGTAATATCGGACATTCCTATGTGTCATGGTATGATGCGAGACAATACATACAAGTCACTAGTGGTAGTGGACATTCTTGTGCATACTGTCCTGGTTGATAGCAAGTGTGGCATGTGACTGGTTCTCTATTGCGTCTGAAACCTCCTCTAGCTCGTCCTGCTCCTCTATAGCCTGTGCGATCACCTCTCAGTGTGTTATACTATGGTGCTTAATTATACTGCGTGGTATTGTACTGGGGATGTGTCGGGTTGTACTATGGTTGCACGTTATTGTATGGTTGTTGCGCAGTATTGTACTACAACTGTGCAGTGTTGTATGGGGCTGGGGCTTGATTGAACTATGGTGTTTCTTGCCCAGTCATCATTTGGGCCTATACCCTGTAGGCATCTGATGTTCTTTCCTGCATCAGCTCCATAGTTCTGCAATATTTGTCGTCGTGGCCCACTGACTTACAAAAGGTGCAATATGAATTATTTGGAACTATTTGGTATTTCTGCATCATTGTACAGTGATAAGGGTCATGGCCTAGTTTCTTGCATATTTCACACCATAATCCTCCCCATGGTAGCGGGTTTGGCATACTTGTCGCCATGTACTATGCCAATGTTGGGCATTCATTCTTATTGTGTCCTTCCATCCTGCAGGTAGTGCACCAAATGGCTTCTCGTTTTTCCTTGTTCTTATTCTGGTTCATCTAAAATGTTAAATTCTTCAAATCCTCCTTCATCTCTTCGATAGCTGGGTTCGTTTGCTGGTACTGATTCTCTTCCAATTGTGAGGCTTCCTGTAGAGCCTCTTCCTGCATCTGAAACTTTTGTTGTCATAAGGGGTATTTTAAGTGTGGGAGTAGTGAGTTGACAAACAAGTGCCGATGCTACATATCTATCATAAGGTATTTTAACTTTCCTTTTAATTGCTTGAATCTCTGATCTATCTCCCATATAGATTCTCCTAGTTTCTGTCTTATTTCAATCATCTTCTTCATGTACTGATCCTCTGAACTCGGCTTTTGGAACTCATTTATCAATAATTTCTTAATGTCGGTCAGTGTCCTTGTCATTCTGGGGACATTGTTCATGTCTAGACTCGTGAGATCGGAAGAGC
>CBVK0100451085.1:0-20072 GCA_900067695.1 Picea abies | reverse complement strand
TATTTTATGTGTGACTGATGGTCTTTAATTTTACTGTCCATATGTTGTATATTGTTGATGACCACATGAAGAAAGATTAATAATGTCTTAACAGACTTAAAATTGTTTAAGCGCACATACAACTGATTCACCCCCCCTCTCAGTTGTTTTAGTACCTCCAACAAGAACCCCCCAAAACTGAGGGCTGGTCTATTCATCCACGTTGATGGTTAAAGGAAAGGAGCCACCCGTGCCCCATTTGACTATGGTCATATTATATAATTAAACTGTGGTTTGGGGCTTAGCCCCAGCCCCTTTTCACCCTCCATATATTTAGCATGCAATAAATAATATATTGTGGGTTTTATACAATAATCAACACTTGGGCGCGTTGGTAGTCGGACCTTTACCAAAGTGCTTTCCCTGCAAATTGGTCATGGGGTCGAACCCCATGAGCTCCATTACAATTTTTATATTCAAACGATCGATCCAACCACCGGGTGCCACGTCGCAACCCAAGTCTGGGTCATGTGGCACTTCCTTATTCATCGGAAACTGATGCCACTTGTCAACTTGCTATTTGTCTATCATTGTCCAGTCAACCTTGAAACTTGTCACATGTCACCTCTACCACTACCACGTGTCACCTCCAAAGAGTGCCACGTCACCCTTTGATTGTTGACATTTTTTTTACTTTTTAGTTGTTTGGGAAAATGGTCAGAGTGTGATAACTCTCACATAAAGAATTCATTTGAGAAAGTAAATATATGGTCGGAATTAGCACGACGAGCCGGTCGCAATGGAATTGGTTTCATCTAATTCTGAGAACTTTAATTTTTTATCCTTTTCTGGACCTGGGAAGCCTCCTGGATCTGATTCTGGATCATTGAGATATGTCGAAAACCTCAATGGCAAGGGAAAGAGATCTTGAAAAGGTCTAGTAGATTGAAAGGTGGGCGATGTGAAGGTATCAGTTGATCTCGTGAACTGTCGGGAGGCCAAAGGAGACATACCGATTTTCCAAGTGGGAAAGGGAGAAGAGATGAGCTTCGCTGAGGATTCATCTCAACAAGGGTTGTTGACAGATGGAGAGGAGGTGGAAGAAAGACCTCATCCATATGAGGATACATGCTGAATAGCAAGCCGCGTGAATGAAGATGATGAGAAGATGAAAACTTCTGTCACAAAGGAGAAGGATCAAAGGAGCATTATGTTCATTGGGGGAATCCAGATATTCCTACCAAGTAGCTGAGGAAAGGATAGCACAGGTGTTGCAGATGCAATAGAAGGACAAAAAGATGAGACTGGCATGGAGGAGGAGGAGTAGGTACTGAAGTCTGTCCCAATGGAAGAGGAGCACACAGTTGAGTCACTCACTTAGTGGGAGATGGATTTGAAGGTGTTGGAGGATTGGTTGGACAGTCTGGAACCAGAAGGTGGCTGCCATATGATATCCAATCCAGAGGAGGCATGCCAGCATGATTTGCAGCTGGGGGGAGCTGGGGTCGAACCAGCACAAGAAGAGATGACAGGAAGTAGTATGTCATAGGAGGTAAATGAACATCAGTTCAGTAAGGAACCTGCAGAATTGGAGTCTACAACATAGTGGTTATTCATCGTCACAAGGGATGAAATAAGTGTGGGAGGTCAGGATGATCTACCCATAGAGAAACATGAAGAGTTGCAGCCGAGCAGACTGCACAAGGAGAACCAAACAATGAAGCAGTTGGAAGAGGTGATACAAGAGATAAAGGAGTTGATATTGAGGTCAGTGGAAGAAGCGGTCAGCAAGAAGAAGTTGGACAGAGGAGAATCTGCACAAGCAATAGAGAAGATGCAGAAGCAGCAGCAGTAGAGGAGCAGAAGGACAACTCCAAGAGAAATTTTGGGATCTAGGACGATTTCAATAGAGTTGGGAAGCTTATGAGAAGGAGCTCATGAATATTTGTAGTCGTTGAGTATGATGCAGGAGCATCGCTCCACCTCAGCACATGCCAGTTGATTATCACGATTGGTGCGCATTCAAGGAAGGGAGAGGCGTCGCCCTCTCATTTTTCCTTCGAAATCTAAAACGTGATTTAGGCAATTAATGTTGTCAGTCTCGTAGAGCCAAGTTGTGCCTTCACACAAGTTGTAGATGAGGTCGCCATTAAGTGGTTGACAGTAGGAGGGATCTGCATCCGATTCAGTTCAGATTTCCATCATTTTAATCTGCCTCATTAGTCAAGCATTTTGAATGGCGCAATTTCAAGATTAAAACAAGTCAATAAGTGACTTCAATGGGATTTCAAAACATGTGTAACAACAGTAAAATAAATAATGATGACAACAACAAAACCACTCCAGAAAAGTACTTAAGTTAGGCAATTAAACAACTATTTCAACACTTATTGATTATATCTTGCCTAGTACAAGTTTTGGGTGATCTATCAATCAACAAATGGATTTAACAGGCTGTCAAAAGTGACTGCAATAGCAACAAATTAATAATGATGGCAACAACAAACAAGCTTCATAAATGTACTTTGTTGAGGCAATTGAACATACACTTTAGCATTAATTGATAATATCTTTCCTAGTACAAATTCTGGACAGTTTATAAGATAGTTAGCATGTTGATATTGGCTTCAAATAATGATTGTAATAGAGAAATAATGATTGTAATAGAGGTTCCAATGGCAGAAAATTAGCTATTAGTATTTCTAGACTAGGTTAGCAAGTTAGTTCAGGTTAGTAGGAGCTTCAAGGAAGAGATTTTGAAAGTTGTTTTGATCAACCTTGCAACAAAAGAGACACACGAGACTAGTTCCTTTAGGGTTTATGGAGTCAATTATATAAGCATGTCAACTTGGAGAGACAAAAATTATTATACTTGTCTAAAAGATAACAAGGTGGAAGCTTGAGAAGTAGTACCTTAAGTTCTCAAGCACCAAGCCTCAAAGAGAAGGCTCAACTAGGGTGTAGGAACTTCTAGGCCTTAGTGATTTATCCTATCCTTAGACTCTTGAAAATTATTTAATGCAATAAGAACTAGACAAAGGTTTTAAAGTGATCGCACTTTAGGGCTTTATAAGTTTGTCTACACAAGATCTTCTTAAGCAAAACTAGCAAAATAAAGAGCAAGAAAGAAGCACCTTATGCTTCTTACTCCTAGGGTTTCAAGCAAGAAATTTCATAATCTTACATATGAACAAGTAAACATACCATACACATTTATCATGAAATGAAAATTGCAGATTTACTTACTTCACCAAGAATAATCAAGCACAAAAACCCTAGATTTTCCAAAATTTCACCAAGAAATGATCCAAAATAGCCTCCAAGCAAGTTTACCTTTGTAATTTCAGCCAATAACGCCTTTAGGGAAAAAATTTCAGTCCTCCCTCTTGTGAGAGGGGAGTTGTGATCAAAATGAATGTCAATTTTTGTTTATTTATACAAAAATTTGACCTTAATTAAGTTTTAGGTCAAAAAAGACAGGTCGACCTAGCCAATTCTTACAAAATTAAATTCTAGACAAAATAAAATAAATTTACATGTAAAGACCCTCCTAGGGAGTGAAACGTTAGGCCTCCAAAGGCCAAAACCCTTCCCACATGTGCCAATAACCTCAGGATTATCCCCAAGTTGACAACCACTACATGTAGAAACGTCCAAGGCTGCATGGGTGATGTTCAGGGCCTCTAAAGGTCAGCGTTCAAGTGGGAAAGGCACATCTGCCTAGGTCTAGGTCCACCAAAGTGCCTCCAAAGAAAACATCCTTCTTCTTCCTGGCAGAACCCCTTCATTTTCATCCTGCCCCCTGGTCGGAGTCTCAACATCCATCAAATGGGATTTGAACCCTCATGAAGGTTTGAGCTAGTCATCTCTCCATGTACCTATTCATCGGGCAAGGTCCTACAAAGACAACAAGTACGCCCTCCAAGGGTCCATAAGTCACAGGCATAATAATACGTAAATCACATATAATAATTAAAACACCCAAACATGTGCATTAATTCCCCCTAAATCCAAACAAATGCTCAAAATATTATGCAACTTGACAAGTCTAGGGTTTGGAATGGTCTCAGGGTGTCCTATTGGGCCAGTCTCCCTTAAGTCAAGGTCATCTCCCCAGTGGAACTTGTTCCAAATCATGCAAGTGTATGAGATGGTGAGGGGAAAACCTTTGGGCATCTGGTGCATGTGATAGAAGGGAAATGTAACACTCACCTATGGGTGCCTTTGTTGAGGGTGAGTTGCACCTTGTCATGGATGCAAATATTTCCAAGTCCACTGATTTCCATTTATTATTTTTATCTTTTATTTCTTCTTTTAGCTTTCTTTCTTCATGTTGCAAGGAAAGAGTTGATGGCCACCACCCTGGCTTGATGACTAGCTAGTGGCAGTGTCACCCACAAACATTTCACGAAAATGAGAAGGTTGGCTTGTGATGAGACCCCCTTTCTCTTGGCCATGCAACCAAGAGACACTACCCTAGCTTGGTGACCAGTTAGGTGGAAGTTTCATACCGCTACATGTTCATGGTCATGACAGGTTGTCTCATGATGAGACTTCCTATCCACCAACAAATTCCTTGAGTGTTTTATTCATATGTGGGTCCCCTTTTCTTGATAAGAAGCATTTCAGTGCTTTCTTGGGGATCCCTGGGTGAAGTCTCTCGAAGGTTTAAATTCGGCTCTTAACTTTTTCCAGCTACATTGCCCCCTGGGCCTTTAGCCCCTTCTTCCCATGAGGTAAGTTACAACCCTTTCCAAGTGGAGCCTTCCCTAATTTCCAAAAATGTGGATAGATGGAGAGGATAAAGATGGAAAATGGTAAGTATGGAGGGAACGGACGATGACTCTTCATAGATCCACTAGGTAACAACCTATCCTAAAGGGAAACCAACTTACTAGGGAACCATGTGACCCTCCTAGGTTTGAACAAGGAAATATCATAAAGTCAAGAAAACATTATGAAATCCAGAAAGATTCAATGCAACATGTTTAAATGTTTTTAAAATCGGAGAGATACATACCATGATACCCAGACTTATTACCTCATGGAGCAAGAATCATTTCCATTTTAGGACCAGGTCAGTGTGATGGATACTATTGTCAATGGTATGTGGCCTTTGCTGCGAAAAAAAGGGGCCCTTCAGGGCCATGCTCAAATCGTCGGGCTCTCGACACTCCATGTCTAGGACCTGTGGGCCTCAAGACATGATCTCCTTGGTTACCCCTAATTTTGGGGGTAACAGTACCCAAGAAAGAAGATAAAGTACAAGTGCATAGAAGAGATATAAGGTGCCCAAGAGGAGTTGGGGAGTATTCTTAGGGTCTAAAGGTGCACGAGAGGAGTTTTCATGGATTTTTGAGGGTGTGCTATGAAGGGAAAAGGTCTATAATGCAGCACCATGCATTATTTTGAGGTTGTGATGCTACAATATGGAATTATATTCTGGGAATGATTCTATGGGGTTCACTAGGGCATGGAAGCTAAATCTAACTAGGGTTTGAAGCTATCTATGGGGTATGAATCAAGGAGAGGCACTGGAACATGAAATTTAAGGGTATGATGATGTTGTGAAATGCATGAAGTATAGCATGCAGGTGAATTCAGAAGTACTATGTGTATGAATATCTTATATTGTTGCATATATAGGTCTTATTGAGTCGGTGCTCATTTGAGGAGACTAGTGTCTCCTAGGTTGGTGCCTACACAATATCTTGTTGAGATAGTGCTTAGATGAAGAGATTGGTGTCTCTAGTAGGTGGTTGTCTACGCAATATCTTGTTGAGTTAGTGCTCAACTGAAGAGATTGGTGTCTCTAGTAGGTTGGTGCCTACAATCTTTTATAAATATAAGTTTTTTGTGGTTTTCTTCGATGAGGGTTTCCAAACTAAACCTTGTGTATTGTGATTTGAGTTTACATGCAATTATTGTCTTAAAGTTAATGAATTATTGATTAATGCCCATATAAAGTGAAAATTATCTTATATTGATGCACCCCCCNNNNCCCCCCCCCCCCCTGGTCTCAGTATAAGCATAAGGTCAACAAATATAACCAAAATTGTTGATCCTATGTATCAATATATTGAGGTGCCTTAAGCCCTAACACGATTGAGAATATTTGTAGTTTTTGGTAGGATATCTACATCCACAATGAATAAAGTGTTTTTATATTTATGTTGGGGTTGAAATACTTTGAAGTTCCATTTTTTGCTTGTACCAAACATAACTTCTATGCACATTTTCATATTCTTTGGGAAATCCAAATTGCAATGAATTAATGGCACATATTAATGTTGTTATATCATCTCATAGGATTCCTTGAACTTTGGATAGGTAGGTTCTATTTAGGGGTTCAGAGGATCAATAGTGACCCTTCATAATTATCACCTCCAAAATTTTAGAGCTTTGAATGGTGGGGCTAATTTAGGTGCTCACAAGTTCAAAGGCCTTGAAAGGAAAATGAGGCCTCCAAACTCTCTTCTTTGAATAAGTATTCCTTCACATTTTGAAATCTACTTTCCACTAGCCCTGATTATAAAGGAGTGAAGATTTAGATACACTCCATATTCTAACTCGAGATAGTTTGTCTTGATAATATGCATAGGGAAGGGTGCAGCAAAAATTAAATAAATTGACCATGATAATTCTAGAATGAAGTGTATTCAAATTATGTCAAGGTCTTCACGTGCTTGCAATTTTTTGTCATCTTGGTCATGTCAGACATTAAAACATAAAAATAACTTGGAATAAAGAAAATCATGTCCATATGCTCTAAAGTGGTACCATTGAAGAGGTATTCAATTATATTTTCAACTAATATAACTAATTCTCACCCAAGTCTTATAGATTCTTCCCATTTTCTACTTTTCACATTTTTTTGTTTCTTAGTAGTCTTTTCAAAACTACTAGTATTTCAAACTTTATATCTCAAAAGGTTGTGGAATTGAATTTTGAGATTATTATGATTACTCTGTGATGTATGTATTCCATATTTTACCATTTTTTGGCACTAGTATTTATTTGGGCATTTACTTCCTACCCCTATTATATTATCCTACACTACACTAAAGTAAGTGCGACTTTTATCATGGTTTGTGTTTTGCATGTCTTATTAATTATTGATAATAGTGCATACATCATTAATTGTCCAATGGTTTCCTATATAAGTGAATCCTATATCCATTTGGTATTCTTCATTTCATGATTGTCTATGGTCTTTAACCATACAACTCCTTTACGGTATACTTCTATAACTTTGTAAGGATTGAGCCATCTTCTCTAGAATTTGCTCAAAAACTTTGAAATTTGGAATCATAAAATAAAAAACACACCATTGATTGGAACCTATTTACCCTTGTGAATGTATCATGCATGTTATCCCCAATTCCTAGGGATAATTAAGGAAATGATATCTCAAGGCCCTCAAGTTGCATGCATGGAGTACTAAGAGAAAGCTTGACAAGCAATGTCCATTTGCACAGACAGAGACCCACCTCACCACCATAACTCCAGGTTCGTCACAATGGTATCCACCACATTAGCTGGCCCCTGGAAGACATTGGGTCTTGATCCATGAGGTACAAGTCGGGTATTATGGTGAGTTTCATTTCAATATTTGAGGGATTTGAGTTTGTTACATCTATTACCGCTTTTGATTATGTAAGGTTTCCTTGGACATTATGCTTGTTTCCATGTTTCACTTTGGTGGTTGACATTGTGCCCTAGTGATTGGGTCACCCTTAGGGATATGGATGCTACTAGCAGGTCTTTTTTATTAGTCATCGTTCCATTCTCGACCATATTTATCACTTTCCACACTCCATCCCCTCATCTCCTCACCTTTTGGGATTTTTGGGTGTACTGACCCAAGAAGGGGTTGTCACTCATTTCATGGGAAGAAAGGGATGAAGGCCTGGAGGGGAGATAGCTGGAAAAAGATAAAACACTACTTATGAACCTTCCATATTTTTTCCCAAAGAGGTATTGAGAGCAATGAAACTCCTCTCCTAAAGAAAAATCAAATTCCTTCAAAAGAAAATAACATTATATAAATTTCCCCACTTGTTGAGGTGTGTACACTCATGCGATGCCCCTTTCTTTCCTTGCATATGGCACTCTGTGTAACTCTAGCTTCAAGTTTCCTTGTGTTACTTCCCCCCAAGCTAATCAATTCACCAATAAGGAGTACCCAAGGTTTTGGACCTCTAATTAATTAATTGCATTAAATAGGTTTGGTAAAAGGATGCATTGAAAATGAAGGTGCAACACACCCTCTACAAAGGCACCTATAAGTGAGACACTACAACCCCTTGTATGTTATGAACCCCATGCCAAAAAGTCTTCCCCTCACCCATGTCACTTCATCCACATGACTTAGAAGGAGGCCCCCTTGGGAAACACCCCTAAACTTAAGGAATGATTCACCCAATAGGTCGTTTTGTCAACCCTCCCATACCTAAACTTGACAAATTGCATAGGGCCTTTGAGCATTATTTTATTTTGATGAGGTGGTTTGGATGTGCTTGGTTAGATGGTTATTTTATTTATTTGATTTACTCATCATGATTCTTTGACTTGATATCCTTGGAGGGCGTATCCTTTTTTTTTTGCAGGACCTAGCTAGTGGACATTTTTGGAGGAACAAGCCTAGCTTGGGCTTCCATGGGGCTTGAAGCCCACAGGTTAGATGCCAAGGGATCACATGCCAAATCATTAACACCTTCCTTTGGAGGCCTAGAGGACACCTTGGAGGGCATTTCCTATCCCTCACATGCCAAACGATTTGCTTGGAGGGACCATAACGTCACCATTGAGGAGTTGACATCATTATTGGGGCTAGGGTTTGGTGGTGATGAAGTTGCTACTTGTTGACACTTGGCATGACTTGGTTGGAGGAGGTTATAGTGCATGAGAGGGAGGCTCTATGATCCCCAACAACTTCAACTTTCTTCTCCAATGACTTGCTCAAAGGGTCAAAATGTCACCCTTAGAGGGGTGACGTCATTTTAGGGTTTCTATTGTGCACTTTTTAGATTTTAAGTTTGAATTAAAAATGAATTACTTGTGTAAAGGGGAAAAATAAGGGTTTTTGTCCCCTTATTTTGTGTTTACCCTAACTTAATTGGAAAAACTATGTTTAAGACATTTTGTATACACATAGATCATTTGTATCTCATTTTCATCATAGCTCTCCCATTGTGAGAAGCCTTGCTAGCTGAAATTTTCTCCCTCTTTGGGAAACCTCTTCTCTCTTGTGATCTTGGTTTCTTCATGCTATTGGTGGAATAAGTATTGTGCTACCTCTCTTGGAGATTTTCTATTGCATTTGTGGTGGATTTATCTTGGTAAGAGGGGGTTTATCTTGTCATTTCTTGGACTAGGTAAGGATTTATCTTATTGATGCTTCATTGCTTGGTTACAAGTTTGATTTGATAGATTTCTTGGGGATTATAAGGATTTACAACCCCACCATTATTTATCATTTTTTTCTAGAAGTTATTTCTTACACAAGGTTTTACTAAGAGAAGTAAAAGGGTTTACACCCTCCTAGTATTTCTTAGTTGAATTTTCTTTCCCTGGGGAGTAAGAGGGTTTACACCCCCAAGGAGATAGAATTTTTAACTCTTTATTTACTTGAATCCATAACCCAATATCTAAAGGCACTAATATAATTCCATTGGAGAAATAAAATCTTGCATTGGTTAACATCAAATCTCAGGATTTTGAGGTTGTCTAAATTGGAATCAATTCTTTGCTTTGTATGTTTGGTTGAGCCACTAGGGCATCATCTTTGGCTAAGTGCTTCTTTATTATGTTATTAAATTTTATCTATAACAATTAGGGCTACAGAAAACCTAATACAAACTCCTCAATAACTCACTCTTCAATCGTTGAAAGTTGCTAAAAGTTTTCCACATTAATCTACTAACCCTAGTGCACTTTTTGGGTGGATTTTTGGCAAGTTTTGATGGTTGATTTCTTTGCTGTAATAAATTGAATGCTACAGCCATAAGGTTTCAATATTATCTCTGCAATACTATTTCATTTCAACCTTGTTTCATGCTAAGGTCTTTCTCTTTCATTCTTGGGCTAAACTAGTATTTACTAGCTTATCTCTTGCTTATTCAACGAGAATTTTAGCATCTTTATTTTCAACTCTTACTATATTTTTTTTTCTAATATATATTATTGTGTACTGTTGCAATTAGGGATAGCAATATTAACTTGCTTTTCCACCTAACATATTACATGCATACTTTTTTTTTCTTGTGTCTTGGGCAGGTACAATCACCCTTTGAAGGTACTCATATCTCTTGGAAACCATTGCCTACCATCGAGACTCTTTCCCAATCCTTTTACGCACTTAATATATTTACCTATAGGGGCTGCACTTCCATCATACCAATTTCCATCTCATTTTCCCCTAGGGTCATCGAGATTCCACCCTTGCGGTCATTACTTCATCTCTAAAGTGACGGGAATACCTGCCTAAGGTGACAGTGGGTAGGCGTCCTCTTAGTTGTCGCCATATTGAGTTTTGGTTCGGGATTTTCCCAACCTACAACTTGTGCAATAACATTTTGGCACTGTTGTTGGGGATGATTTTGAATCCTCTTCTGAGCCCTAACGACACTTTGTCAAGCTACACCAAGGCCTTTTTCCCTAGCTTTCTTGGTGACTCCACCTGAAGGAAGTTCCCCTTCCACTTTTGATAAGATTGTCCCAAATTTTATCTGGTGACTCCATTATGGGACGTACCTGAAAGGTGCATTACCCAACCTTGAAAAGAAAAAATTCCAGACATCATAGACCTTCACCCAAATGGCCTAGTCCTCTGTCATCTCCCACTTCTCATGATTGTCCATCTACCTCTCCTAGCCCTCCATCTTCACCCACTACCTCCACACCTCCACTCTCATTTGTTCCCACTTTACCAAGTGCTACATGGATCTTGTGGGCTAAAGATGCATACAAACCTTTAGACATGACAAAGATCCCTGGGTCTCCTCACAAACTCCCAAAAGACTTCAATGAGTGGCTCCCCATCTTTTCGGGAGAATATCTCATTACAACCAAAGATCACTTAGATGCCTTCTTTTGCACTCTAGAACCTTATGACCAACATGAAGATGTATGGATGAGACTCTTCTCCTACACTCTTGTAAAAAAGGCTAAGGAATGGTATGATAATATTCTTCCAGGAACAATCACGAATTGGGATCTCTTTCAAGAACGTTTTACCAAAAGATTTGGAAAAAAACGAGGATTACCAGTCCCTTTACGATCAACTATGTAACTACAAGAGAAATTCAGGAGAAAGTATAAGGGATTTCAATGACAGGTTCAATACCCTCGTAAGAATTTTTCCTCAAGATTTCAAACCTTCCCAAAGTACCATCCTCAAGTCTTACATGTCAACCATGAGAGACCCCTGCGAAGTTCTAATTGGAAAGGGATGCCCTACAACTTTTCTTAAAGCTCAAGAAAGGGCATGTGATATAGAAGAGAACATAACCTCGTCTCTGAGCCAAGAGGAGGACTAACTTGAAGAGATCTTTCAGATCAATCAATTTGATGACTCTATCATACCAGACCCTCCTTGTGATGTTAGGACACACCTGTAGAAAGAATGAGAGGAGACCGCTAAAACAATTGTTGATTGCATGATGAGTCTATTAAATGAACCAACATCACAAAATATATCTCCCCCAACAAATGAGGTGTTGAGGGTTGAAAGAAAAAGAGTAGCAAGGTAATATGAAGAAGATTTTTTGCAACATATTTGGCAAGTCCTGACAAAGACACACAAAGAGAAATAAATTGGTATTATCAAAAGAAAGGAGAAAACCATTTCCCCAAACAAGGCCAAAAAGGAAGAGTTTGTAAATCACTTCAACATAACCCATCAAGTTTTGAAAGAGGGGATTGACAACACCTTCATTTTGGCAAACTCCCTTTTCCTTGATGAGGATAAGAAGGAAGGATATTGGGGCTTAGATCTTGATCGTGCGCTCTCAAGCACATGCTCGTGTGCAGGAATAGTCTTGAGATCACCAGATAGCAAGACTACCCTTTTCTCGTACATGATTGATTTTGGTTGCGCAAAAAACATCACCGAGTACGAATCCCTTATCAAAGGATTAAATATTTCCATTGATATGAACACAAGTCCCTACACATAAGAAGATACTCTGACTTAATCATTTCACAAGTTAACAAGAAGTTTAATTCTAAAAACCTAAGGTTGAAATAGTACAGAGATGTTGTTTGGGACGCCATGAAAAAGTTTGGAAACTTTTTGATTGAAGCCATCCCTAGGGAAGAGAATCATTTGGTAGACAACCTTGTTGTTTATGCTTCCACCTTGCAAATTTTCAAAGAAGTAGGTCTCTATAAAGTGGAAATAAATTACAAGTCCTCACTACCTGATAACTTGGAACATTGGCAGGTTTTTTATACTGAAAACCAGATTCTGCGCTTCCTCAAAAATTAAGGTGAGTTCTCGGAAGCCCAAATAAACTTAATCGCGAAAAAGGGAAATATTGAGATCATTGATTTAGTTGATGGACCCTTACCTAAAGGAATCGTCCTCTTAGAGATACTTTTCAATAGAAATGGTATGTATAAGGGGAGGTCGTCGGGAAAAATCGATGACAAGATCATTGAATTCAATATTGGCACCGAAGAATCCCCAAAAATGATCAAGTTTGGAAAAGGAACAATTCTTAATGAAAGGAAGAAGTTGATTAACCTCATAAGATAATTTAAGGATGTTTTCACTTGGTCTTATGAAGATATGAAGGACTATAGAGAGGATGTCATACAACATGTTATTCCCCTTATAGAAGGTACAAAACCTTTAAGGAAGAAGCTCATGCAGATGAACTTGAAGGTTTCTCCATAGGTTCAAAAGGAGTTACAAAAGATGGTTGAGGTAGGAATAATTGAGCCTATCAGATATTCATCTTGGGTGTCTAATCCAGTCATCGTCAGGAAAAACACTGGTGAAATTAGTAGATGTGTTGATTTCAAAAACTTGAACCAGGTTTCACTTAAATACAACTATCCTTTACCAAACATGGAGTATCTTTTACAAAGGGTCACCAGAGCAGAAATGATGTCTATGCTTGATGGTTTCTCGGGGTATAATAAAGTATTGGTGAAGGAGGATGACCAACTAAAAACTTCTTTCACCACACCTTTGGGAACTTATAAGTACTTGAGAATGCCCTTTGGACTGACCAATGCAAGCGCCACTTTCCAACATGCCATATATTATTCTTTTAGGGATTTGATTGGGAAAGTTATAGAGATTTACTAGGATGATATAACTGCTATCTCCAAGAAGAGGGATCAACACATCCAACACTTGAGAATGATTTTTCAAAGGTGCAGATAGTATGGCATTTCTCTCAACCCTAAGAAATCAATTTTTGGTGTTGAAAAATGCAAGTTACTAGGTCATATTATTTATAAATACAAAATCACAATAGACCCTTCCAGGGTTGAAGCCATCAAGAAGATCCCTCTCCCCAAAGACAATAAAGCCTTATAATCTTTCTTTGGACAAATTAACTTCGTAAGGAGGTTCATCCTGAACTTTGTTGAGATTGTTAAACCCATTAACATATTGTTAAAAAAGGATGCGTGTTTCGAATGGGACAATGAAGGTAAGTTATCTTTCTAATGTATCAAGGAAGCAATAATTGTAGCACCAGTCCTGGTCAGTCCAAATTTTGCTAAGGACCTCATCATATTCTATTTCGCTTCAAAGGACACCATTGCAGGATTTCTGTTACAGAAAAATGATCAAGGGGATGAACAACTGATTTATTTCATGAGCAAGATTCAGATCTAAATTACACCATTATGGAAAAATAATCTTACGCTCTTGTCAAGTCTCTCAAGAATTTTCAGACTTGTGTGGGATACAACAATATCAAAGCCTTCGCCCCTTACCTAGCTATGAAGGACGTTTTGTCACAGAAAATTTCCTTGGATCAAAGGAAAGTGGGTTTCACAGATACAAGAATATGATTTGGAGATAAAACCATCCAAGATAATCAAATGGAAAGGGTTGTCTAAAATGTTGACAAAAAGCAATCAAGAAGCCATCAAAATAGGAGAGAAGGAGAAAATCAATGTCATCATAAGAGAAATTGAGAACAACGAGTGGTATTCGGATATCATTTATTACTTGAAGAATCTCACTTTCCCCGATCATTTGGTAGATCACAAGAGGAGATCCCTAAGACTCAAATCTATGAAGTATTGTTTAACATAGAACAATCTCGGGTGGAGGAAACCTGACGGGGCAATCCTCAGGTGTGTGAATAAAGAAGAAGCTAACAAGTTAATGGTTGACCTTCATTCAAGCGATTGTGGAGGCCATTTTGCAGCTTGCACCACTACCCATAAGATTTTAAGAGAAGGATGTTATTGGCCCACTATTTTCTCTAACATACATCAGTACATCAAATCCTTTCAATTGTTTCAATTCTGTACCGACAAGCAACACCTCCCTTCCCTTCCCCTTAAGCCAGTCATCGTAGAAACGCCCTTTCAATAATGGGGATTGGATTTCATTGGTGAGTTCAAGGAAAAGTCTAGTAATGGTTATCAATGGGTTTTTATAGCGACTAATTGTTTCACCAGATGGGTTGAATTTTTCCCAACAAAGAAAGAAACATAAGAGTTTGTGATGAAGTTCTTTGAGGAGAATATTATCATTAGATTCGGTGTTCCTGCAAAAATAACCACGGTTAACGCCAAATATTTTAGCTCGATAGCACTCAATGAGTTTTGTTTTAAGTATGGGATCGTTCTATCACACTCCTCAAATTATTATCCTCAAGGAAACGGATTATCAAAATCCAGCAACAAGAACGTCATGAATATTGTAAACAAAATTATTGGGGAAAACAAGAAAAGTTGGGATAGAAAAATTAAGTATTCCTTATGGGTGGACCAAAAAACTACTAATACCTCCACTAAGAAAACCCCTTTTGAGTTAGTATACGGATTGGAAACACGCTTACCTATAAACCTCCATATTCCATCACTACGAATGGCCCAACAATTTTCCATAGTTAAAGAAGCATTGCAAGGGTGAATTGATCAACTCATGGAATTAGACGAAACTCGAAGAATGGCCTTCAATCAGATGGAAAAGAATCAAGAAAAGGTGAAAGGGACTTTTGACCGCAAGGAGAGGAAAATAAATTTCAAGAAATGGGACCAGGTCTTAATGTGGGACAAGAGGAGAGAAAAACCTGAAATGCATCAAACGTTTGACAATATTTGGTTGGGGCCCTACAAAATAGAGGAAATATTCGAGCCAGAATATTTTTACTTGTCAACGACATAAGGGAGGAGGATACCACTACCGGTGAATGGATCTCTCCTCAAACATTATTACTAAGGCGACACTTGACTTCTTCAGGGCCCAAGGCCCCGGGTATGTAGGTAGGTCATTTTGATCTCCTTGCATTTTCATATTGATTATTCATGTTAGTTTATATCCATTTCATATTTCATTTTACTCTACTTTCATATTGATTTCATTTTTAGTTTAGAAATTTTTGAAAAGAATGCTAAAAATTTATTTTCTATATTAGTCTCATTTTTTATTTTAATGTATACGAACAAAGGGTGATAGAACCATCCTATATTTTATAGTGTTTTTTTTTCCAGTTTAGACACATGTCTACCAGGATATGTTGCGTTTCTCATGCACTCTACGGTGAGCATATGTCCCCAAGTAGGAGCCAGATGTTATACCTAATTCCTAGGGATAACTAAGGAGATGATGTCTCAAGACCCTCGGGTTGCATACATGGAGTACCCAGAGACAGCTTGACCAACAGTGTCCACTTGTACAGATAGAGACCCACCTCACCACCACAACTCCAGGTTTGTCACGGTGGTATCCACCACATCAGCTGGCCTCCGGAAGACATTGTGTCTTGCTCCATGAGGTATAAGGTATTATGGTGAGTGTCATTTCAATATTTGAGGCATTTGATTTTGTTACGTCTATTACTACTTTTGATTATGTGATGTTTTCTTGGACATTATGCTCTTTTTCCTATTTCGCGTTGGTGGTTGAAATTGCACCCTAGTAAGTGGGACACCTTTAGGGATATGGCTCATAATGGGAGGTCCTTCGGATGATTCATCATGCCATTATCGACCACATTTACCACTTTCCACACTCCATCCCCTCATCTCCTCACCCTTTGGGATTTTTGGGTGTACTAACCCAAGAAGGGCTTGTCCCTCATTTCATGGGAAGAAAGGGATGAAGGCCCAAAGGGGAGATAGTTGGAAAAATATAAAATCCTACTTATGAACCTTCCAGATGCTCACCCAAAGAGATATTGAGAGAAATGAAATGCTTCTCCTAAATAAAATTCAAAGACCTAAAAAAACAAATAACATTATATAAATGTCCCCACTTTTTGAGGTCTGTACACTCATGCAGTGTCCCTTTCTTTCCTTGCATATGGCACTCTGTGTACCTCTAGCTTCAAGTGGCCTTGTGGTATTTCCCCCCAATATAATTGATTCACCAATAGGGAGTACCCAAGGTTTTTGAACTCTAATTAATTAATGGAATTAAATGGGTTTGGAAAAAGGATGCATTGAAAACGAAGGTGCACCACACCATCTACAAAGGCACCCATAATTGAGAAACTACAACCCCTTGTATGTCATGAACCCCATGCCCAAAATTCTTCCCATCACCCATGTTACTTCATCCACGTGACTTAGATGGAGGCCCCTTTTGATATTATGGTAGTTTTGGGAGGTATTAACTGAGCCACGTGTAACCCTGACAATAATAGAATATTCTAGGAAGAAAGAAGAAACCCTAAAGCATTGAACATAACCCTAGAAGACAATTTGTCTAAAGGAAATATTTAATATTGAGTGTTTAGCCTCTAGAATGAGAAGTCGGCCCAAACATCTAAGGATAAATAGTATAAATATAGGATGCCAGAGACATATCACAACTGCAGAAATGTAACCATGGATGATTTTAGGGGCTAAATTTCACTCATGGGCTAATTTTCCATGGTTTTTCCAAAAATGAGATTCGCTATTTTAAAAATGATTCGCCCAAATTCTATAGGATAAAAAGATTCGCTATTTTAAAAATGATTCGCCCAAATTCTATAGGATAAAATTATTTTACCTAAAAAATAGCCAAAATTTTATAAAAACTATATAAAATACTTATAAATTTGAATATTTTTACAAAAATATCGCCAAACATTTATAGTTGACATATGAAGGATTAGTAAGATTCGCCAAGGTTTCTAGATTTAAAAACAAATTTCCATCCTTAAAATCATCCTTGAATGTAACAGTGCGCACTGCAGAAACTCGATAAGTGCGCAAGTCTGGAGAGTAGCTGCAGCTATAGCTACTACAACCTATATTTTCGGTTTAGGCTTGGACTTTCTATTGGTTATGGTTTGGACTTTCTGCCTTGTGTGCTAGTTCTGGAGAGAGGTACGCTACATTGATTGGCTATTAAGCCTAGGGTTTGCTTCCAAAGTTATTCTCTGTCAATGTTAAGGTGCTCGAGGGTGGCTTCGGCCTATGGTTGGGTGAAAATATTGCTATATTGTTTATGGTTAAACGAGAACATCTATTATTTCTAATAGGTTATGGGCCCACACTATCTTCAAACAGTCTAACTGCTGGAAGATAGATTGGGAGGATTTTCTCAATTATAGTTGTAGTTGCAGTCAGTTTTTGTTGCAGCAACGAAACCCTAACCCTCTTGTTGAGGCACCTTAATTGAAGAGATTGACCTAATTTATGGATAGCCTAGTGCGCCCTAACCTAACACACCTCTTGGTACTCTCAGCAAGCTAAGATGCCAAGTTTGATTTTTTGGTCAAAGTCAAAATTTGACCAAATCAAAGTCAAAGTCAAAGGTTGACCAATTCAAAGCAGTCATGACTTACTCTATGAAGTCAAAAAATAAGTTAGAAGGGGCTTCTAACTTCAGAGCATGTAATACAAGGATTGACCTCATCCTTGCCAAGAATAAAGTGTTGGATATCATGAAAGGAAAGATCATGGAAACACGGCTTGAAGAAGGAAAAGAGAAGGAACCCTAGAATGTTGTAGACATGGAGAAGTTCAAAGACAATGACATCAATGCCATGATTATCATAGTGGACTCTATAAAATACCACTTGATACCCTACATCTCCCATCTTGACACATCTAAGAAGATGTATGATGCCCTAATTAACCTCTTCTCAGTCAGAAACATTGGACAAGTAATGAGTCTGAAGAATGAGCTCCATGCCATGAAAATGAATGATGATGACAGCATAACATCATACCTTGTGAGAATCTCTCAGTTAAAATATCAACTATAAGATATTGAAAAAATAATTTCAGAGAAGGAACTGGTAAATGTAGTACTCAATGGTATTCCCAAGACATGGGATGCATTTTCCGCAAGCATGAACACAAGAAAGGATTATCCCACATTTGAAGAACTCTGGACTTGATGTGCACAAGAAGAATCAAGGATTAATGTAAAAGAGAAACCCCAAAAGAAATACGATGATCAAGCTTTCACAACAAGGGCCAAGAATTTCATAAATAAGAAGAAGTTTGGCTCAATGAAGAAACCAAATCAAGAAAAGGATATGTCAAGATACAATGCTTCAACTATCAAAAATATGGTCACTACAGGAACCATTGTCCTGAGTTAAGAAAAAGGAAGGAAACAGATGAAGCAACAGTTGTGGAAGAAAGGGAACCCTCAAAGAAGGCCAAGCAGGATAAAACATATTTCTTCTTCTAAGTCAAGGTAAGCATATTTTTCATAGTTCTTGTACATACCATGTTTACATAGTTTCTGTATATATCTTTCATATCTATTTCCTAGAAGATAAGATGTTCAAGTGAAACAAATACCTATGGACGAAGAAAAAGATAAGAATTGTTATCACAATGACTACAAGTCAAGCAATACACATGTGAAGATGAAGTACAGTGACAATCCTTGGTAACAATTCCTGTGGAAGATATTATATAAGTAACAACTTTTAGATAAGCCGAAATCAGAATCAAACTTGAAGAGACCCAGAAAAAGTCAAAACAAAAATAAGTCAGAAATCAAGAGAAAATTAGAAAAGGACTTGTAACACTTTGCATAAGGAAATAAGGATGCAGATGGAAGCATGGACTCTCTTATATGGAGGGAGATGATTACTGAATTCTAAAAGAAGAGCATGCATTCATGCATGAAGCAAGGATTAGGAGGGAGATAATCCTAAAAGATATGATCCATTGAGGATTATGAATTATCTTTCCTTGTTCCCATTGAAAGTAGCAACCATGATAAGAAGCATGTGTTCTAAAGAAATCTTCTTCGAAAAGAAGCCTCAAAGTATTCTTGGTTGTCCATCTACATCCATCATCCTATGATGAAAGGAAGAAGTTGAAATATTCAGGGCATGGAATCTATATAAGACTCCATGGACCCAAAAATCTAAAGAGGAACATGAGGAAGAAACATGAAGATTTAAAGAGAGAAAGAAAATCCAGAACAACCAGTCATTATACCGAGAATCACAAGACTACTAGCTTGGTTTGTGTTGAAATAATGTAACTGCAAAGAGTATTCTTATTATTATTTGATATATTATTCATTAGATCAATCCCCATTGTGGATTGATCTTGTCGACTATTGTAATAGGACCAAATCCCCTTTTGTGGATTGGTCAAATGTTAATTATAATAGGTAGAATAAGAAGTCGGCCCCAACAGATATTAAAGAGGCCCCAGAATGTAATTAAGGTGGTTATAACCACCCAATGGGAGAAGTCAGCCATGCCAGTGAAGAGACACTTCACACATGCCGGTCTAATATAAATAAGGAGGCTAGCGCCTCACTTAGACACACAACTCTATTGCTCATTGAGAGACAAGTTTCGGATCTGCTGTTGGAGAAGAAGGAGAGAGAGAGAGACGCATATATGCGAGAGGACTTTCTATATTAGTTTAAGACATCTCTTGGCATTGTATTGGCTATCTATATTAAGGAAGTTTTGCTGGGTTTT
>CBVK0100451081.1:0-11071 GCA_900067695.1 Picea abies | reverse complement strand
AGATTTAAATTCGAGAAGTTATTTCTTGTAAATTGTTCCTCCTTGGGTTGTTGCAAGACATGATGTCCTCAGCAGGCCTCTACATATTCTCACCAAAGTCTTCCTCCTACTCACCTTTATTGCAACCTACCAATTGAAGTTAAACCAAGACCTCACCTGCCTGCACATATCAATCTAGTTTTTTGAGTTAAAACAATACTTTCTTGAGACTGTGCCCATTTGACCCCCTTATACCAACCCATGATATAAAACTTTGATGGGTATAAGGCTTACCTCTACCGCAATCCAGGGGTGACTTCTGGTGCTAACATTTCTGGTGTCATTGTCAGGGACAAAGTTGAATATTTTTCCCCGGGATTGAACAACAGAGCTTACTGGTTCTGAAGGTGCATCAGAACTTAGTACATCAAAGATTGCAATTGTGCACCTGGTGACTCCACTATGGTGAATTCATTAAGGCAAATCCACTGATGAATCCATTGTTTCAGTTGTGGCTTCTAGAGGCAGAAACACAAGGTCTAGCCCACAACTGCCTTGAGCAACACCTAAAGAAGACCCAAAGAAATTTATCAGAAAGAGAAAGGCCCTTCATGAAGGTAATTCTACTGTTGAACTAGGTATTTCTGATGACTTTCTTTATCCTATAGGAACTCCAATTTCTTCTTTTCAGCCTTCTATTATACCTTCTATTGGAGTTTCCCAAACTTTGAATTTTGGGAGTGTTCCTGTTCAGTTTTCCCCTCCTGGTCTGGGATGGGAGGGAGAAAGCCTTATCACTACTCTCTCTCTTGAAATTGTACCATGGTTTAGACCCAACGCCTCAGACGATTTTCCTATCCTAATCTTTACCACTCCTCCTTATGTTAGAGTTACTGGTTTTATAGAGAGGGAAACCTCTACTCTCTCAAGCCCTTTAACTATTTCTCCAAATCCTATGTTGTTTCCCTTTCCTCTCGAAAGATCATTTCCAGTCTCCCTTATTCTAACACCTTCTCCCCCTAATTCTCCTCCACCTCATGTCCCTATGGCAGGTTCTAATCCCCCTAGAAACAGAATGGATGCCATAGTGGCTACAAGATATGCCCCTCTAGTCTTACCTTAGCCCATGAATGCTCTCCCTGTTGGATATTACCTAAAATATATGCCTAAGTTCACTAGAGAAGAGGACATAATTGTTGAAGAGAACCTTGTTTCCTTCTACATTTATGATGACAACCTGAATATTGAAAATGAAGATGTCGTGATGAGAGTCTTTGTCCATAGCCATGATGGTGAGGTTAGAAAATGGTTTAGGGGATTGACCCCTGGATCCATTACTGGGATTGAAGCTCTAGATGATGTCTTTTTGAGGCAATGGGGGGACAAAAAAGATTTTATGTATTATATCACAGAGTTTAGATCACTAAAGAGAAAGGAGGGAGAATATGTCTCTGATTTCTCCAAAAGATTCAACAAGATGTACAATAAGATCCTTGTTGAGATAAAGCCTATGAAAGACTCTGCAAAAATTACTTATTCTAGTGCTTTTGACCCCGATTTATGCCTCCTGCTCAGATAGAGAAGAGATACTTCCCTGTCTCATATGAAATATGTAGCCTTGGAGGTAGAATCCAATGTCTTAGCAATTGATAGGCTTAGGAATAAAGCTAACAGAGACAGAGGAAGAGGATGATCTGAGGCCTCAACCTCTGGTTCTTTTGCATCTCACCCTCAAGTAGATGAATTAACCAAGATGGTGAAGTCCCTATCTATAGAAATGGAGAATATGAAATTCGAAGGGAAGAAAGGTTATAAGAATTTCCCAAATAATGACAATAGAGGCAACTTTTGGAGGCCAAAAAACCATGCTCCTCAGATTATGCCAAGGGAACAAAGGGACAGAGATATAAATGATCAGAAAATCCAGGCTCCTCTTCAAAACAACCCTTTTATGGATGAGAAAAGGGAATAAGAGGATCTTGACCCTAAAATTCATTGTATTGGAGAAACCTCCCCATTTCCCCATTTAACTCAGTCTGTATACGAGGAATCCCTCATGAACAGACAAATAAACAAGCTGAGTAAGCGAGACAAGGCCAGTTGTAGCCAAAATAAATGCAACCTCTGGTATAAGAAGAAAGAAGGAAATTATGTCATCCCTGATCAACCTGCCATAGCAGAGAAAGCTGTTAAATATGAGGCAAACAACAACAAAGAAAAAAAATCTCAAAATCCCCCACTAATAGCCAAAGACCCCATCCCAGAGGTGAGAGAAATTATGAAGCCCCCTTCATCTTTTAACTTTGAGCATGAAATTCATAAGATCACAATCCTTGTTCCCCTTTCAGAGATATTCAAGCATGAATACTTCAAAAGGTCCCTCTCTACGATGTTGCAATCTGAGCCATCTTGTCATTCCATAGACTCGGTAAATCTCCAAGATGAAAATCTAGCATTCATCTTAGGTCCTATGGTAGAAGATAAAGATGATTCATCCCCTCCTTTCTACACATCCTTAAACATGCATGATAAGGTGTTGCATAATTTTCTGATGGACTCTGGGGAATCTCATAATCTCATTCCCAAAACTGTTATAGAAGATCTTGGATTAGAGATCACAAAAGCTTATCATTATTTGTACTCTTTTGATTCAAGGAGGGTGCAATGTCTTGGGGTTATCAAAGATATGGTTGTGACCTTGTTTTAGCTGCCCATGAAAAGTGTGGTCATGTATATTGTGGTGGCTGACGTTTCTCCCAAGTTCGACATGTTGTTGTAGAGATCTTAGATAAAAAGACTTGGGGAAACTTGCAGATGGACCTCACATATGCCACTATTCTTGTGTTTGGAGGGGAACATAGAAGACTGTATAGAGAATATCAGTTGGCCCACATTGTAAGTGATGAAGCAGATAACACCAATCATCCTATATTTTCCCTTAATACTGATTTGGGATCCAACTTATTTCAGCTCACTGATGTCCCTGAACCTCCTCTTGAGATCATAAATTCCATTACTCTTGGTGAATATTATCCTCCAATTAACTCTTTGTGGAAAATGTTTTTTGATGGAGCCTCCTCTAAGGATGTTGTTGGTGCTAGAGTGGTATTTGTTTCACCAGCTCAGGAAGCCATATCTCTATCATACAAACTGGAACTTGAAGCTACCAACAATGTGGTAGAGTATGAAGCTCTTGTTTTAGGATTAAGAGTTGTGAAGGATATGGGAATTAAAGAGATATCAGTGTTTGGTGATGTTGAGTTGATTGTCCAGCAGATCAGGAATATTTATCAGACCAAACACCCTTGGCTCAGAAGTTACAAAAATGAAGTATGGGACCTCATTGACACTCTCTTCCTAGATTTTAACATTTCATTTGTTCCTAAAGAAGAAAATGTCATGGTTGATTCTATGGTCGTTTCAACAAGCAATTTCAGAGTCCCTCTGCCACCCAAGCTCAAGTATGATATAGAAGTGAAATATAGACCCTTTATACCTAACAACATCAAGAATTGGAAATTGTTTGAAGATGATCTTGAAATCATAAGGTTCCTCGACACCGTTGATGAGTTTTTTGCATTACACATTAATCAAGAGCCTCATTTTGAAACAGATCCTCATGCCGATGTTTTTCTGAAAAAAATTGTTGATCATTATATTTTTAAATTGCCTAGCAATCACATCCCAAAGGGACTAGTTCCCTTGGAAACACTGTTTGGTATAAATGATGTGGAAGTAAAGGGTAAACTCTCAGGTGAGGATGTTGATGTAGCTTAGTGCAATATTGGCACAGAGAAGAATCCCAAATTTGTCAAATTATCAAGCAGTTTGTTAAGAGAGATGAGGGCCAAGTATACGGAGCTATTAAATGAATTTGCGGATGTGTTCGCCTGGACCTATGAAGACATTGGAACATATGACACCACTTTCATTGAGCATAAGATTCCATTGAAAGAGGAAGCCAAACAATTTAGGAAAAAATTAAGACAGACAAATCCTATGTTGTTGCCTATTATGGAAAGGGAGGTGAAGAAGTTTTTGGATGCTCAAATGATTGTGCCTTTAAGATATTCTGAGTGGGTATCCAACCTGGTCCTAGTAAGAAAAAAGAGTGGAGAAATCAGACTCTGTGTCGATTTCAGAAATCTGAACAAGAGCTCAAAGAAGGACAATTATCCACTGCCAAATATGGAACACATATTGCAGAGGGTAACTAGTGCATCTAGGATTTCCATGATTGATGGCTTTTCTAGATACAATCAGATCTTTTTCCCGCCTGGAGATAGAGAAAAGACGACCTTCACGACTCCTTGGGGCACATTCATGTATGCCAAAATTCCCTTTGGATTAATAAACACAGGAGAAACCTTTCAACGAGCTATGGACATCGCCTTCATTGGGGAGAAGGATAAATTGGTTGTCATCTATCTAGATGACATAACAATATTTTATAGATCTGATAAAGAACATTGTTGTCATCTGAGGAAAGTCTTCTTGAAATGCAGAAGGTTTGGCCTCTCCTTAAATCCCAATAAATCATTGTTTTCCATGAAAGAGGGAAAATTGTTGGGACGCATAGTATCAACTGAGGGGGTAAAAATTGATTCAAGCAGGGTGGAAGGTATTCAAAATTTGTCACTTCCTAGATCCAAGAAGGAAGTCAAGTCTTTCCTGGGAAAAATTAATTTTATGAGAAGGTTTGTTTCGGATTTTGCTGAATTGGTGAAGCATATCACAACCATGCTCAGGAAGGGGAATGAAGTAAAATGGACTGATGAGTCTAGAGAATCCTTCAACCAAATAAAGAAGGCACTGACCGAAGCACATATGCTTATCAGTCCTGATTATTCCAAAGATTTTCTAATTTTCTCTTTTGCTTCATTTGATACAGTGGCAATTGTTTTACTGCAGAAGAATGTTGAAGGGATGGAGAAGCCTATTTCATTTTTCAGCAAGGCATTGAGGAATGCAAAGGTTAAATATGACATCATGGAGAAGCAAGCCTATGCCTTGGTCAAATATCTCAAATATTTAGGAGTCTATGTTTTACATTAAAAAATCATTGAATATGTTCCTTCAGCTTCTGTGAAGGACATTCTCATTCAGTCTGACATAGATGGGAGAAGGAGTAAGTGGATTTCCAAAATCCTTGAATTCGATCTAGAAATAAAACCCACCAAGATAGTAAAGGGTGAAGGTTTGGAAAAGTTGTTGGATTAATATAATTTTGAAGCTTTGGGGGTTAACTTCATCAACACTTTATCAGAAGGTCATCAAGTTGAGTTTTTCGATAAAAATCCACAGGATAGCCCTCCACTGGCAGAATGTACCTGGTACAAAGATATTATATTTTTTCTACCAAAGTTGAGACCCCCTAATGGTATGGAAAAAAGAAAGGCAAGATCTTTAAAGCTCAAAGCAATCAGGTATTGCCTCATTAACCAGGTATTGTATTGGAAAGACCATTTGGGTGTGCTTCTGAGATGTCTAGACCCGCAGGAGGCCCAAAAACTTATGTTTGAGTTTCATGATAGCCTATGTGGAGGACATCACTTCTGGAGGACCTCAGCCTATAAAATTCTCAGGGTTGGGTACTATTGGCCTACTCTATTCACTGATGTATTTGCAAAAGTCAGTCCTTGTATCAAATGTCAGAAATTCTTTGGAAAGAAGCACCTCAAATCTTTGCCATTGAATCTTGTGGAAGCTTCAGGACCCTTTCAGTAGTGGGGCCTAGACTTCATTGGGGAAATTCATCATGCATCAAGTAGTTAGCACAGTTGGATATTAACTGCCACAGATTATTTCACCAAATGGATAAAAGTTATCCCCACAAGGAGTGCTTCTCATAAAGTGATCATTGGTTTCCTAGAGGATATTAGTGTAAGGTTTGGTTGTCCAAACAAAAACATAACTGATAATGTTGCATCCTTCAGGTCTGATCCATTGATCAAATTCTTTGAGCATTTTGGAATTGTACTTATCCACTCTACCCCCTATTATCCCCAAGGCAATGGGTTAACAGAGTCCTCTAACAAAATCCTGATAAATATCATCAAAAGATTGTTAGAGGACAACAAAAAAGCATGGGATTCAAAGCTTAAGTTCACTCTATGGGCCGACAAAGTGACAACAAAGAGGTCTCTTGGTATCTCTCTTTTCTAGCTTGTATACGAAGCCAAAGCAGTTTTTCCCTCTCAAGTCGCCTTTCCTATGGAGAAATTCTTTCAAGACTGCCAGGGTGAACCTGATGACATGATCAGAAGGATTCTCCAGATAGTCGAAGTGCAACAAACCAAGGAGCATCTGCTAGACAAAGTGCATGAATGTCAACATAAGATCAAGAAAGCCTTTGACAGGAAGGCGAGAAAAGAAGATTTCTAGCTAGGAGATCTGGTGCTTAGATGGGATGCGCCCAGATATAACAGAGGCAAGCACAACAAATTTGAAGCCTTGTGGATCGGGCCCTTCAAAAGCTTTGAGATAGGTCAAAACAACACTTACAGATTGCATACTTTGGAAGGCGATGAAGTTTTTGGTGGCCCTGTGAATGGGAATTTTCTGAAGAAGTTCTTTATTTGAGACTTGAGTGGCTCCTATGTCTTTGTAAATACTTTTTTTCTTTTTATTTTTTTTTAGAGTGACTCCACAACCCAATAGCAAGGCACTGAAACTACAGAAGAGTTCTTGGCATCTCACAGTGAGCAAGCCATCCCCCATGGAGCCTAATGTTATCACATTTATTTGTAAATGGGGTGTTTTCCTATGAAGTTGGCCCCTTCATGAAGTAATCAAATAAAATGGGGAAAAACCCACAAATCATCTTATATCCTAAGTCAGAGGTGCGACATGAACTTTTGGCGCGATATAATAAGACGTGCGCAGATCTGGGCAGTCAAGATTGGTGTGCCTCATATCGATAGTCTTTGATCATATCGAGGCCTCAACTTGCACGGTCATTAAAAAATATAGAGCAGGTCGGGAAGAAACCATGGTTCTTGTGGAGGCGCTACATGTCAGCCAGAGACACACATCGGGCCCAAAAGTGAGGAAGAGTGAAACCACTTTTCGTAGCCCCGTTATGTGCATGTGCATATAGCACCCTATCCCAAATTGACAAGTGTCCACCCCAAATATGTCCCCCACTCCTTCTCTCTCCTCTGTCTGCCACATCTCTCGCTCCCCTATAGATTTCATCCCCTCACACCTAGCCTCCATTCACCATCCCGCCTATCCCGTCTCCCCTCTCATCTCATGCCACCTCGCCCCATATCATCTCCATCCCAATCCATCTCATCTCCTGCTCGTGTGGCCCCTACGTTGTCCACATGGCCATCTCCCATTCGCCATTTTAGGCCTGGCGCGCTAATCACCCCATTAGTTTCCACGTCCTACAGGTGCAGAGTTGACTTGAGCCTTCTCCAATCCCAATGAAGCAGTCATTAAGGTTGGTAGGTGGTGGGTGAATGTCATTTCTACCATAAATAGAAAGCATAGGAAAGGACTGTCAATTAGTCAGCTCATCAACAGGTTTGTTCTGAAACTCGTTTGCGTATGACCAAGGTTCACATCTGGACAAAGACTGCATGCATAGTCTGTCAGGAGGCATGCAGACATAACGTCTTCAACACAACTCCTCGGATATGCTTCCGCGATTTTATTTTGAGTATAAATACTCAGTTCTCATATTTTGTTAGGGTCGATGATAGAGCAAAGCTCCTGTATTGTAAAGTTTTAGTAAAGCCTCTGGCTTCTGATTATGTATATGCATTCGAGACTTCTTGTTTAATGAAAGTCAACTTTCTTACTCCCTCTTGTTTCCCTCTAAGGATGAAAGAGTTCATGTTTGAATGATTCACTTGAATTATTGTTACTTCATTACGATGAAAGTTTGATTATAGTGTTGTTACAGTTCCTTTTAGTTTCTTTGAGATTTAAATTCGAGAAGTTCTTTCTTTTAAATTATTCCTCCTTGGGATGCTAAAAGACCTGATCTCCTCAACAGGCCTCTACATCTTCTCACCAAATTCTTCCTCCTACTCACCCTTACTACATCCTACTAATTGAAGTTAAACCAAGACCTCACTTGCCTGCACATATCAGTCCAGTTTTCTGAGTTAAAGTGATACTTTCATGAGACTACGCCCATTTGAACCCTTTATACGAACCTATGACATAAAAATCTGATGGATATCAGACTTACCTCTGCCACAATATAGGGGTGATTTTTGGTTTTAACAGATGGCATACCTTGATTTGGATTTGGAAATGACTTCCTCTGAAATGAATTTCCTCCTCTGCCTCCTTCTCCTGGTTTCCCTTTAGGAAATCTCTTCTTTGTCCATAGTGTTAGGTCTAAATTCTGAGGCTACAAATATGTGTGCCTCTCTTCTTCTTGCAACAATATACCTATCAATTCCTCAAAGGTAGGATCTTTCTCTCTCACTGCAAGGTCCGTTATAAACATTTGATAGTCCTCACTTTGGGGTTAACTTCATCAACACTTGCTCAGAAGGTCATCAAGCTGAGCTTTCTGATAAAAATCCACAGGATAGCCCTCCACTGCCAGAATGTACCTGGTACAAAGATATTATATTTTTTCTGCAAGAGTTGAGACCCCCTGATGGTATGGGAAAAAGTAAGGTAAGGGATTTAAGCTCAAAGCAATCAGGTATTACCTCATTGACCAGGTATTGTATTGGAAAGACCCTTTGGGTGTGCTTCTAATATGTCTAGACCCACAGGAGGCCCAAAACATTATGTTTGAGTTTCATGACAACCTATGTGGAGGACATCACTTCTGGAGGACCACAACCTATAAAATTCTCAGGGTTGGGTACTACTGGCCAACTCTATTCACTGATGTATGTGAAAAATTCAGTCCTTGTATCGAATGTTAGAAATTCTCTGGAAAGAATCACCTCAAATCTCTACCATTGAAGCCTGTGGAAGCTTCAAGACCCTTTCAGTAGTGGGGCCTAGACTTCATTGGGGAAATTCATCATGCATCAAGTAGTCAGCACAGGTGGATATTAACTGCCACAGATTATTTCACCAAATGGATAGAAGTTATCCCCACAAGGAGTGCTTCTCATAAAGTGATCATTGGTTTCCTAAAGGATATTATTGTAAGGTTTGGTTGTCCGAACAAAAACATCACTGATAATGTTGCATCCTTCCGGTCTGAGCCATTGATCAAATTCTTTGAGCATTTTGGAATTGCACTAATCCACTCTACCCCCTATTATCTCCAAGGCAATGGATTAGTAGAGTCCTCTAACAAAATCCTGATAAATATCATCAAAATATTGTTAGAGGACAACAAAAAATCATGGGATTCAAAGCTTAAGTTTGTTCTATGGGCCGACAGAGTGACAACAAAGAGGTCTCTTGGTCTCTCTCCTTTCCAACTTGTATACGAAACTGAAGCAATTTTTCCCTCTCAGCTCACCTTTCCTATGGCGAAATTCTTTCAAGACTGCCAGGGTGAACCTGATGACATGATCAGAAGGATTCTCCATATAGTCGAAGCACAACAAACCATAGAGAAACTGATGGACAAAGTGCATGAACGTCAACATAAGATCAAGTAAGCCTTTGAAAGGAAGGCGAGAAAAGAGGATTTCCATCTGGGAGATATAGTGCTTAAATGGGATGCACCAAGACAGGACAGAGGCAAGCACAACAAATTTGAAGCCTTGTGGATCGGGCCCTTCAAAATCTTTGAGATAGGTCAAAACAACACTTGCAGATTACAGACTTTGGAAGGCGATGAAGTTTTTGGTGGCCCTGTGAATGGGAATTTTCTGAAGAAGTTCTTTATTTGAGCCTTAAGTGGCTCTTGTGTCTTTGTAAATACTTTTTTTCTTTTTCTTTTTGTTTAGAGTGACTCCACAACCCAATAGCAAGGCACTGAAACTGCAGAAGAGTTCTTGGAATCTCATAGGGAGCAAGCCATCCCCCATGGAGCCTACTGTTATCACATTTATTTGTAAATGGGGTGTTTTCCTATGAAGTTGGCCCCTTCATGAAGTAATCAAAGAAAATGGGAAAAAACCCACAAATCATCTTATATCCTAAGTCAGAGGTGCGACATGAACTTTTGGCGTGATATAATAAGACGCGCGCAGATCTCGGCAGTCAAGATTGGTGCGCCTCAGATCGACGGTTGTCGATCATATCGAGGAATCAACATGCACAATCATTAAAAAATATAGAGCAGGTCAGGAAGAAACCATGGTTCTTGTGGAGGCGCTACATGTCAGCCAGAGACACACATCGAGCCCAAAAGGGAGGAAGAATGAAACCACTTTTCATAGCCTCGTTATGTGCATGTGAATCTAGTGCCCTATCCCGGATTGACAAGTGTCCGCCCCAAATATGTCCCCCACTCCTTATCTCTCCTCTGTCTACCACATCTCTCTCTCCCCTATAGCTTTTTTCCCCTCACACCTAGCCTCCATTCACCATCCCGCCTATCCCGTCTCCCCTCTCATCTCATGCCACCTCACCCCACATCATCTCTGTCCCAGTCCACCTCAGCTCTCGCTCGTGTGGCCCCTGCGCTGTCCACATGGCCATCTCCCATTCACCATTTTAGGCCTGGCACACTAATCACCCCATTAGTTGCCACGTCCTAGAGATGCAGAGTTGACTTGAGCCTTCTTCGACCCCAATGAAGCAGTTATTAAGGTTGGTATGTGGTGGGTGAATGTCATTTCTACCATAAATAGAAAGCATAGGAAAGGACTGTTAGTTAGTTAGCTCATCAACAGGTTCGTTCTAAATCTCGTTTGCTTATGACCAAGGTTCACATTTGGACAGAGAGTGCATGCACAGTCTATCAAGAGCCATGCAGACGTAACGCCTTCAACGCAGCTACTCGGATATGCTTCTGTGATTTTATTTTGAGTATAAATACTCAGTTCTCATATTTTGTTAGGGTTGATGATAGAGAAAAGCTTCCGTATTGTAAAGTTTTTGTAAAGCCTCTGGCTTCTGATTATGTATATGCATTCGAGACTTCCTGTTTAATGAAAGTCAACTTTCTTACTCCCTCTTGTTTCCCTCTAATGTTGAAAGAGTTCATGTT
>CBVK0100451080.1:0-14619 GCA_900067695.1 Picea abies | reverse complement strand
AGATTTAAATTCGAGAAGTTCTTTCTTTTAAATTGTTCCTCCTTGGGATGCTGAAAGACCTGATGTCCTCAACAGACCTCTACATCTTCTCACCAAATTCTTCCTCCTACTCACCCTTACTACATCCTACTGATTGAAGTTAAACCAAGACCTCACTTGCCTGCACATATCAGTCCAGTTTTCTAAGTTAAAATGATACTTTCATAAGACTGTGCCCATTTGACCCCTTTATACGAACCTATGACATAAAAATATGATGGGTATCGGGATTACCTCTGCCGCAATATAGGGGTGACTTATGGTTTTAACAGATGGCATACCTTGATTTGGCTTTGGAAATGACTTCCTCTGAAATCAATTTCCTCCTCTGCCTCCTTCTCCTGGTTTCCCTTTAGGGAATCTCTTCTTTGTCCATAGTGCTAAGTCTGAATTATGAGGCTATAAATATGTGTGCCTCTCTTCTTCTTGCAACAATATACCTATCAATTCCTCAAAGGTAGGAGCTTTCTCTCTCGCTGCAAAGCCCGTTATAAACATTTGATAGTCCCCTAGCATTCCATTTAGCGAAATTGTGACAAGATCGATGTTCGACACTTTTTCTCCAATATCTCCCAATTTATCTTCCATGTCTTTAATTCGCCCAAGAAAATTACTAACATACTCGTTTATATCCATTTTAATACTTAGCAAATTACTCTTCAGAAAAAGAATATGATTTGTATTATTAGTCGCATACATATCTTTAAGTGCTTTCTAGGTTTCTTTAGAAGACTTAGCATCTCTAATTTGAGGAATTATATTATCTTTCATGGACGTTCATAATAATACCTTGCCTTTGTTCTCCCACTTATCCCAATCTTGGATTGTTATTGTTTTCACACCTGTATCCACGTCAAGTCACACTTTATCTCCTTTCATGATTTTCCATACACCGTAACCTTCCATCAAGGTCTCATTTTGAATTTTCAATTGACGAAATTCAAGCCATCTAATTTATTGGCTTCATTGAGATAAGTTTTAGCAAGTGGACTCTCCATCCTTGCAAACTCCTTCATGCAACAAACTCGCAACAAACTTTTAAGTGTTCCTATGATAAGCTTACATCATCGGATATAAGGATCAAAAGCTAAACCAATGAAATCCCACCTGGTAAGTTTAAGGGGCATTGAACTTACCACAAATGTCTATCAATCCACATCAATCCACAAATGTACATCAATCCAAGTAGAATGTTTATCAATTCTAGAACAACAAAACAAGCTTTTTCAACTGACCACATTAATGTATTGTTGCAGTAGCAATCCCCGGTTAATTTTTGTGCCCAGAGAGATAAATACCTCAACAAAGATTCAAGGAGAAACGAATCTAGAGACACTCTCAAAAATGAATTCTCAATACCATTTCGTCTGTTGCAGTCAAACCCTCAACAACGAATTCTCAATACTTCAAAATCGATTACAAACAATATGCCCCCTATGGGCATACTCCATAGCAACTATCTTCATGCACAGTCCACAACAACGATCTGTCTATTCGAATCCAACAGTTCAGACCAACTCCACTCTAACAACAATGATCTCGATCTGGGCGATCTGGGTCTACCAACAGAAATAATAATAAGGAGCAATTAAATGGGTTTGATGCCTGGAGTTTACAGACTTCTATAGAAATTCATATTTGAAAAATTAGCACAACAATAATAGAGAGACACAAGCAGGAAGACGTCAAACATCGATTTATGTGTCTATTAGATGACCAGAAATCAATACACGCAACTGACAACTTCTCTCTCGGAGCTCCACACTTCCATGCTCACTCCACCAGTGTAGACAGTCAATCGCCCTCCACACTCACTGCACCAATCCAGGCAGTAAGATCCTTCCCAGCTTTGATACCAACTTGAATATGTAGAAGGGCTGGTGAGTGTATGGATTAATGAAATCTTGTTTGGTGTCCCAGATCATCTCCAATGTCCTGCGGTTGTATAGAACCTGAGGAGGATCTTTTGCTGACGGCCTCAACAACACCTCAAAGCTTCTCCCTCTAGTCCTTAGCCATTTATACCTTTGCCTCCTTTAGCTCTTGTGTCCTTACTATTTGACTCCATTAACCCTAAGGCACTGATCTAAATACCTCATGCATTGAAAGTAAACTTGATCACAAACAACTTTCAAAATCTTGAATCAAACCCTAGCCTAAAACTAACCTTCTAACCCTATATGTTGCCATCATCTTGAGCTTTAATATCATCAGTGCAGTTGAACGTTTTGTTAATAAGCTATCGAATGGTGTTGAAGGTATTAATTGAATGAAGTATTGATTTGTTGCATTGAATGCCACATTTTTCTAGCATTTATTGAAGAAGTGATATAATTTCCATTGCTATTTTATAAACATTGACTTCGTCAATATTTATTATCAAATTGCTTATATTTTTATTAGATAGTCATTGATTTATATGAAGTACTAACCACTGAGGTAGCTTCCATATATCAGTTTGTTGTTGCTTTGTCTCAGGTAGGTACATCTTTTGGGGGTTTTATTTTATTATTGGCATTTGGCCGAACTATTTGCTCGGTGGTGACTTGTGAGGGGGGAATAACTACTTTATCCTGTAATCCTTTTCATTCTCAAAACACCAAGTCACCGAGGATGTCTCCCCTGGGCCCTACCTACCTAAAGAGAAATAACCATCCCATTGTGGTGACATTGGATGGGATTGGTTCCTGTTACGCCAGTTTGACCTTCATACCTCAAGCCTTTTATCCTTGCTACAAATTGTGTGATAACATGACTAAAATAGGTGGCTCAAGAATGGTGTTGGTTAAGGGGAAAAAAGTTGAAGGAGGAGTTGTTCTTTTCTGTATTGGCAAAGAAAAATTAAAAACTCTTAACTAAGAGTGATTGCTATATACTTTGTTAAATAACACAAGTCTATAGCTAAACAGGGAGTTGTCTATACCTTAACAAAGTTATCGTCTATTGCCACACAGAAAAAATCATTCTTAAATAAATTTAAACTATAGTGACCTGGTATTTTCAAGAAAAGTGTCACTATTGAATTTTAACTATAGTGTTCAATTATCATTATTAAGTTTTAACAAATGACTTGATATTTTCAATTTTTTTTTTAATAACAACCATACAAAGAATAAAAAGGTCAATAAATTTAGAAACTAGTTCGCCATCAAAGTAGGAAAGAAACTACTAGCTCTTATAGATCAGGAAAATAAACCTTGTGCCACTATGTCCTAGCTAAGGATGAAACACCTCATGCCACTATGTCCATGCTAAGGATGAAACACATAAAAGTGAGGGATTTCGTCCATGCAATGGAAACAATAATGGTGCATGTCTATACCAATATCAACTTGCCTCTTTCTACTCCTAGACTCCTTGGCCATGCATGCCACATCATACACTCAAGTTGCACTTGTGAATCTTTTTATTCCTAAACTCTAATATTACTCCTCTACCTCCATTCTCTAATTAATTGATGATGTGCATCAAGCACCTAAGGGGAATCAATTGATGATGCACATATTGGGCCTTAATATTAGCTAGTAGTACAATGTTTTGTAACATATATTAGTTTTACTAAATCAATATATAATATATAAGAACATATACCAATAGACATAAAAACAATCTAGTTTGGTCTTGCATGCTTAGCATGGTTGTAGATTAGTTATTCATGTTTTTGGACTTTAGACAAGAATTATTTACTACTATGAGAAATGTTCTACAGATTTGGCTACAATGCTTTTGATAATACAATCCAACCATTATTTTGAAAAAGGAAATATTGATGAACGTACAATTTAAGAATGATAACACACACTTTTACAACATGAAGTGTAGTCGATTGTAATTATAGTTCAATATTTTTTTTGAATTCAAGATTCCTTAAAGCTCTCTGAATTAACAAAAGTATATACATACCTTAATACAAAATAGGATGACACACCATTGCAACCTCTATTAGAAAAACTCAAAATCACAAAATCTAGGGCTAACATAGGCCAAAACACCCATCATCACTAATTCTTAATCATAAACATAAAAAAGAATACCAAGTGACATGCATTTCAAAAATTTCTAACCAGTTTTTCTCATAAATTCTGATTTAATTAATGAATAATAAAAATAAAATAAAAAACCATTGTAATTGCAATTATACCATATAAAATCGGAATTACAATTCAAAGCAGGAAGAAGTTTCCAATCCGTGTACCATATAAATTAGGAATTACAATTCAAAGCAGGAAGAAGTTTCCAGCACACTTGATTTCAAGTGAGGAATTTAATTAAAAAAAAATTCGCTCTTCCCAGGATCACTGATAAGTCTACATACATGAACTGGCTGATGTACTTGGCAAGGGATGACTCATATTCTCCCTTTTTCACCCAGGGTATTGGCAGAGGATTTTCATAGACGCGTCGGAGGAGCGACTCGTCTGAAAGCTATTGGCAGAGGATTTTCATAGAGAGAATGTCCTTTCTCCCCAGTCGCAGAGGATTTTCATAGAGAGAATGTCCTTTCTTCCTGGTCGCAGAGCCTGGTATAGAAACTGAAATCGTAAAAACCACTTTCATATAGGTGGCTTAAGAACGGTGTTGGTTAAGCGAGAAAAAATAAAGGAGGAGTTGTGCTTTTCTAAAAATAGAAAAAATGCCGAACTTAGGGAGGAGTCTAGCTTTTCTGTAGTGGTCTATACCTTAACTTAATTTAGATTGATTGCTATATAGGTCCTTAAATAGCACAAGTCTATAGCTAAACACGGAGTAGTCTATACCTTAACAAATATCACATGTATATATTTAACTTGTCTAATCATAGATTTTGTAAATTCTTAAATCATTATAAGTAAATTTTAACTACAATGACTTTCTAATCATATTTAATCATAGATTTTGTAAATTCTTAGATTTTGTTAATTATTAAATAAATTGACTTTTTTGTAAATTCTTAAATCATTATTAAATAAATTTTAACTAGTTATTTTTAAGGAAAATTGTCATTATTAAATTCTAACTACATGTACTCCTATTTTGATTTGTTGTTTTTAGGAAAATTGTTATTATTAAATTTTAACTACATGTCCTCCTATTTAGATTTGCTATTTTTTTTTTAAATTATCATTATTAAATTTTAACTACATGTCCTCTTATTTTATTTTGATTATTTTAATTGAAGTTTTCAATAATGACATATTTTGTATTGTATAGTAAAAAAAATGATATAAATTTTATTAATATATATTTTAATTAAGATAGATATTTTTATTTAAAATATATATTTTAATTATTTGTAATTTTGTGTTTTAATCATGCCCTTCCGTACATTTAGCCTGTATTGTTCGAATAAGGAAGCACTGCTCCATATTGCTTTTTAATATCACTAGAATCAAGATCAGTCATTACCGAGAAGGTAGGCTCGGTAAAGTGAGGTAAAATATGCATATATTTTGACATAATTTTGAGCTACCAAGGAAAATATTTAATAAGTGTTCTCTTTATGTGTAAGATTACATGTTCTATACCAATCTAATAGGGAAGCATGAACAAAATTGGAAGTGGAAGGAGTCAAGTTTACCTTAACATTTTTGGTGTTATCCTATGGATTAAATAATTTACAACAAGGTATGTATGGATAACTTTAAATTTCTATTCAGATTCACTAATAAGAGGCATTTTCTAAAAACAAAATTGACCCAATTTATCAAGATGAAAATTAGAACTAGAAGTAGATACCTTTTTCTTGTTTTAATCCAATTTTACCTATCTTCTATCAACATCAAGTGAGGTGGTGGCCTAGTTATTCTCCAAGGACAAGGTAGTAATGCATTCAAGAGTCAAATCAATATGGTTTTTCTCTCTTATTTATAAAATTGAAGTCTATGCTTAATTTACTTGTATAAATGACCAAATAAAGAGCATCATCTATTCATATAGTAGTACGGAGTTTCTAGAAAGCACTTGTAAACCATGTATTAAACTAACGAACCACTCATTTTCTCAATTATGAAGACCTGTCAACTCTATTAATAGAAAGGATAAATCCTTCGTATCCCCCAATATTCCTTAAACTAGGTTTGGAAACCATCTCAAGTCATAATGGAATTATTATGCAACCCTATGTACCATGTGTTGATTTTTCACATGAGATGATATGAGATATCGATATCTTATGACAATGATGAGTGTTCCATATATAGTGAACATATGGTGACCATCCATGAAAGGATGTGTCCCTTGGATAATAAATAACTATCTATTTACTATATATATTATATAACTACTTATTAATCTAGGAGAATGTCTTCTTGATGTTGCCCAAACATTAACACTCCCTCTTAGCAAGGGAGACATTCTACATCATGTCAACCTTGTCTCTGAAGTATATGAACTTCACCCTAGACTCATGACATGTGTCTATCAATCCTTGCAGATGTCTCTCTCCTGGGGAAACTCCCTCTGTGGCTCTCCCTTTGAGCCAACTAACTCTCTCTGAGATATTCTCCTATTGTTCAATTTTTTCCCTAGACTTCCATAATCTTATTCTCTTCTAAGAAAGGTTGTTTAGAGGAAAGTTTCTCTTGTAGCTACCAAAACATCAACACTCCCTCTTAGCTAGGGAGGTATCTTTCCACGATGTCTTGATCTAGTATTCCACTAACTACTCTGCAATAGACTAGTAGCAAACAACTACTACCATGCCATCGGTAGCTCAAATAATCCATCACAACATCTATGATCAAGTAGCACACAGCTACTCCCAAGTGATCTAGTATTCTCCATGGAAATCAACTAGTAGCACACATCTACTACAATGCCATCCAATAGAACATGATTGTGACAAGCCATAGTACGAACCTCAGTCAGTCATGTACGAACCTCCTTAATTAGGTCACCATTTGTGCGATAGGTGGGGGACCATTCATCTTGTTTAGGTCACCATCTGTGCCACAAGATAATTTTATCCCTGTACCAACCTCCCTAATCAAATCACCATTTGTGCCATAGGGGGTGGACCATTCATCTTTATGAGGTCACCATCTGTTCCACAAGAGAATGTCAGTCCTGGACCATTTTCTGTAGAAAATGTTAGTCCATGATAAATCAACAATGTATCCAACCTGGACCATTCTCCACAGAGACAATGTTATTCCAACAACACATTGACTATCCACAATGAAAGAATACCAGTGCTCCCTCTCAACCAAGTTAGTGGACCATTCATCTTGATGAGGTCACCATCTATTCCACAAGAGAATGTTAGTCCTGGACAATTTTCTGTAGAAAATGTCAGTCCATGATAAATCAACAATTTGTCCAACCTGGACCATTCTCCACAGAGGCAATGTTATTCCAGCAACACATTTACTATTCACAATGCAAGAATATCAATACTCCCTCTCAACCAAGGGAGTGATCTCCACAAGCCCTAGCTTGTCCCTAAAGTATATAAAATTCCCTTTGGACAAGGCCTTCGTCATAATATATGTTATTTTCTCATCAGTGGAGATGTACTAGAGCTTCACTTCTCCCTTCTGCATTCTCTCAATGTGATTCAACTTGTCATAAAACACAAGGTTCTCTGAAAGCTTCACACAACTTTGATTATCACAATATATCATGGTCGAATCTAACACCTAGTCAAATAGTCCAAAAACCATCTTACAAAGCCATAATACTTCCCTACAGGCATCACAAGTTGCAATATACTCTACCTCTACAGTGCTGGGTGCAACAGACTTATGTTTCCTACTAGCCCAAGATATCATAGTGTTAAATTATGAGCTTGATTTCTTATGCAGATTAATTCTTTTATTTTCTTCAACACTTTGATTCCATCTTAATACACTTCAACAATATCAAATCATAATCGAATAGAAATAACTATGTAGATAAGTAAGCATGCACACATATACCTTGGGTAAACCATGTACATGAAGAAAAACCCCAACAAACAATATTCCTTTATTGCATTAATAATGTAATATCACTTACAAATATCCACCATGAATGTCCTGCTCTTAAAGAGCTTTCCAAGATGACTCTGACCTGAAAAAGACCTAAGAGACTTTGCTGAAATACACCTCTGATACGTTGCCTCTATTGTTGATATACAACATTGATATGTCTCTTTGGTATGTTGCCTCTTTATCATTGATATGTGCCTCTATTGCTTCACCCTTAACATGCATATCAAAACTGTGTTGAAGAGAGGGGGCGACCTCTGCTTATATAGGCTGAAGAGTAAAAGAGGAGAGACTCGAAATAGTAACTTGTTTGCATGCTTTGATCATAACTCAGCTTCATACTTTAGTTCGAACTTAGAACTAGACTTGAGATTGGTATACTTTAGTTCGAAAATAGAACTAGACTTGAGACTTCAGTTACAACTCAGCATTACACTTTATTTCGATAATAGAACTAGATTTGAGACCGGTATACTTTAGTTTGAAAATATAACTAGACTTGAGACTTCAGTTACAACTCAACATTACACTTTATTTCGAAAATAGAACTAGACTTGAGACTGGTATACTTTAGTTCAAAAATAGAACTAGACTTGAGACTTCAATTACAACTCAGCATTACACTTTAGTTCAAAAATAGAACTAGACTTGAGACTTCAGTTTCAACTCATCAGTGCACTTTAGTTCGAAAATAGAACTAGACTTAAGACTTTAGTTACAACTCAGCATTACACTTTAGTTCGAAAATAGAACTAGACTTGATACTTCCGTTGCAACTCAACATTACACTTTAGTTCGAAAATAGAACTAGACTAAAGACTTTAGTTACAACTCAACTCTTTACAAGGAAATTTGAAATTCTCTTCATGGTGGATAATGTTACACGTGCCAATGCACTAGATCAATACATTTATATCATTTGAAATATTAGGAATATTGTTTGTTTCTAGCTCATAGGAATTTGATATTCAACCTAACTTTTGCCAGATGCCTTGACTTTTTCTCATGGCTCACAAGGTTTGACTTGGCTCATAGAGGTTGTACGTTCCCCCCTGAATTTTTCACTAGTATGTCTATTCTCACAAAGGTTGTACGTTCCCCCTGACTTTTGCATTAGACTCACATAGCATCTCGTTCATCTTGACTTTTGGTTTGACTCACAGAGGTTGTACATTCCCCCAAGATTTTTTCAATACCTCACAAGACTCGTTGATTCTCCAAATCTCCTTGGATAGCCTCAAGGTGGCCCATATGGCCTCTTATTGGAGAATGACTGTTGATGCTACCAAATTTAACACTCCCTCTCAGTGAGGGAGTCATTATCATCCACACCAAGCTTGCCTCTCAGCTGCACAAACTGTCTTGAGGTGGGAGGCTTGGTCAGGATATCAACTACCTTCTCGCTCATGGATATGTACTGTAACTTTACAGTTTTTCTCTGGAACAAGTCTCAGATATAGTGGTACCTCATGTTATGTTTTGATCTGTCATGAAATACTAGGTTCTCTGTCAATTTTATGCAGCATTGATTATCACAGTGAACCACCATCATCTCGAGCTTGTCACCAAATAACCCAGAATTGTTTTTTCATATTTCTTCCTTTCTAGCATCATTTGCTGCAATGTACTCAGCCTCTGTTGTACTCTGTGAAATAGATCCCTACTTCCGGCTTGACCAAGAGATCATAGAGGATCCTAAATTGAAGCAGTATCCGCAAGTACTCTTTCGATCCACTAAGCTTCTTGCCCAGTCAACATCTGCATACCCATGAAGAAATAAACCACCACTGAATGTATATCTCAAACCATAAGTAATGGTGCATCTTAGATATCTCAAGATGTGCTTTGTTTCCACCCAGTGTATTTGTCTCGGCTCAGTCATGAAATCACTCATTTCAATCACTTCATAGCATATATCTAGCCTAGTGTGGATCATGTACATCAATGATCCAATAAATTGCCTATACATGGTAGGATCCTCCAAATCTGACCCTGTATCAGAATCATGCAACTTCCTTAGGTTGGTAACCATCAGAGTAGATATGTATTTGCAATCCATCATACCAAACCTCTTTAGTACATCCACTCTGTATCTTCCTTGTGCCATAAGTATCTCGACATGTCTTTTCCATACTTCCAATCCTAGGAAGTAATGCATGAAGCCCAAGTCTTTCATCTCGAATTCTGAGGTTATATCCCTCTTACACCAGGCTATTAGCCCTTCATCTCTTGTTAGAAAGAGATCATCAACATACAAGATTAGTATAACAGGTTGGTTACCTCTTACCTTGAAGTACATATTTGTATCAACATCACTTTTCTGAAATCCCTGGATTTTAAGAAAGCCATCAATCATGTCATACCAAACTTTGGGAGCCTGATTAAGACCATAGAAAGCCTTCCTTAGATTTCATACATGAGTGCCTTTTTTATGCAGTACAAAACCCTCTGGTTGTTCCACAAAAACCTCATGTTCAATATTTCCATTCAAGAATGTTGTTTTTATATCCATCTTATGTAGCTTCCAACCAAGACGGGAGCTAAAGCAATAATAGTTAGAATGGAGGTATACCTGGCTACAGGAGAAAAAGTCTCTTCATATTCGATTCCTTCTTTATGAGTGAAGCCTCTTGCTACAAATATTTCTTTGAACTTTTCCACACTTCCATCAGCTGCATGTTTGATCTTATAGATCCATTTGGAAGAAACCACTAATTTGTCTTTTGGCCTCAGCACAATGTCCCAAACATTGTTCTTTATAATAGACCTGTATTACTCAAGCATGGCATCCTTCCATACTTGTAATTTATCTTCTTCTTCAAATGAAGAAGGTTCAACATCACTAGTGTTTCTCATCAGTGCAACATAGCCTCTAAACCTATGAGGCCTCTTCCTTTCCCTGAAAGTTCCTTTGGGAGCAGTTATCCTTTTTGCTTCCAACACTATTTCTTGAAGCCACCCTAGATTCCTTTTGGCTGGAGGTTCTTCAAGATTTCTTTCTAACACTTCAGCAGGTTATAAGGGCTCATTACTTGGCCCTTCACGAGGTTCCTTTCTCTTATCATCTAACTCTTCATTTTCAGAAGAGGGTGAATCTGGATGAACTGCTTATGATTCTTGCTAAAGCTCTCTGGATATCTTAAATGTGGCTTCCTCATGGAAAGTCACAGCTCGACTTACCTCTATTTGCCTCTAACCTGGTACATAAATCATGTAATCCTCTGAGCTCTCACTATACCCCACAAAAAACCCTTTCTTTCCAGAGGGTTCCATATTTGTCCTATTTTCCTTAGGGACATGAATATAAATATGGCACCCAAATATCCTTAGATTCCCTACTTCAGGTTTGATCCCTGAGAAGACCTCTTCAAGAGTCTTTTCCTTCAAGATAAAATGTGGATACCTGTTCTAAATATACACAATAGTGGAGGTAGCTTTTTCCCATAAAGAATTTGGTAGATCCTGGTCAAACATCATTTCTTTTGCTGCCTCACAAATTGTCCTATTTTTCCTCTTAGCAACTCCATTTTGTTGAGGGTTATATGCCACGGTCAATTGTCTTTTGATTCCTAATGACTTGCAGAAATACTCAAATTGAAGGGATTCAAACTCTCCTCCATTGTCTGTTCTAAGGATTCTGATGTGTTTCCTTGTCTTGTTTTCCATAAAGGCTTTATACTCTTTGAATTTATCAAATGTGTCACTTTTGGCTTTAAGAAAATATATCCAAAAGTTTCTTGAGTAATCATCAATAAAAATGACATAATACAAACAAACACTAAGTGAGGGAGATGACATGAGACCACATACATCAGAATGAACTAGATATAATTTTCCCTGAGCTTTGTTGTGACTACTAGAGGGCATGCCACATACTATGTTCTATAGATCTAGAAGAGCTTTGTAATGAATATTTCCAAGTCTTCCATGCCACAACTCCCTGGAGCTAGTCGCATCATAAGCCAATGCCTGAACTGACTATCTTGACATGACATACAATCCTCCACTGTGAGTACTAATGGATTCTGTTGTACTTAAGTGTCTACCTTTAGCCCATAGTAGTGCCTTCATGTCCTTGAACATCACCCAATATCCCTTGTCCTCAAGGGTTGCAACTAATAGTAGATTCTTCTTGAGCCCTGGAACATATAATACTTCATCAACATGAAATCTAGCCCCAGATTTCAATCTAAAGGAGATAGAGCCTACTCCCTCTATATTGTACATTTTTCATCCCCAAGCTCAACATGATTTGCAAAAGATTTTGTCTCAAAATCTAAGAGATTCTCCTTGTACCCTGTCATGTGCTTTGATGCACCACTGTCTGCTAACCAAGCTTTTGGCCCCATGAAAACTGAAATGAATAAGGCAGAAACCAAGTAAGATTCTTTTCTATTTTCTTTCTCATTAGAAGGAATTTTTTGATTTCTTTTGGATTCATCATCCTCAACTATTGAGGCATGATGTTTCCCTTTCCTTGTATATTTCTTTCTAAACCAACAATCTTTAGAAAAATTACTCAACTTATTACAGCTAAAGCATTTAATCTTAGATGTATTAATATTGTTGCCTTTGAATGTACCTTTGGTGTTTCGATTCCTATGAGATCATTTATGGAAAGTGCCTTTCCTCTTTCCCCTGAATCTTGATCCTTAAGCTAAGTGCTCTTCTTTTGTTTTCTCACTCCTGGTAGCTATGCGACTCTCCTCCTGGAGGCAATCATGACATAACCTCTCAAATGTGGGCTGACTCTCTCTCCCACTTACACTGGATAAGAAGGTCTCCTAGGAAGAAGGAAGAACATAAAAAATGGCATGCACTAAAACATCATCGTCCACTGTCACCCCTATGACCAAAAACTGATCTCTGATTTGGGCTATCCTGGAACAGAAAGATTCCACCTTTCTCCATATTCAAATACCTAAGCTTGTGCTTAAGTGTCCTCTTCTGACTTGGAGAATGTTTCTCATACAGATTCACCAAGGTATCCATACACTCCTTGGCAGTCATTAACGAAGTCATTGCAGGCATTATAATGTCTTTGATTGAGTCAAAGATGATTCTCTTAGCCTTTTCTTGACTCCTCTTGAAGGCCTCTCTTCTTCCATTATTCGTGGGTTCCTCCACCACTGTGGTCACATACTTCTCAAGATCATGTTCTTGCAAGATATTTGTTATCCAGAGCTTCCACACATTGAATTTGGTAGCTCCTTCGAGCCTATCCTCAACCCTAACTGAAATGGAGGATGCCATGGACTTCACACTGGAAACTTAATCAAGCTAGCTTGGATCCGTGTGTACCTGTTGCTGCACTTCAACACGTTTAACACACCCTAAGCTCTGATACCATGTTAAATTATGAGCTTGATTTCTTATGCAGATTAATTCTTTTATTTTCTTCAACACTTTAATTCCAACTTAATACACTTCAACAATACCAACTCATAATCAAATTTCAATAACTATGTAGATAAGTGAGCATGCACATATATACCCTGGGGAAACCTTGTACAGGGAGAAAAACCCCAACAAACGATATTTCTTTATTGCATTAATAATGTAAGATCACTTACAAATATCCAAATTGAATGTTCTTCTCTTAAAGAGATTTCCAAGATGACTCTGACCTGACAAAGACCTAAGATACTTTGTTGAAATAAACCTCTGATATGCTACCTCTATTGTTGATATACAACACTAATATGCCACTTTGGTATGTTACCTCTTTATCATTCATATGTGCCTCTATTGCTTCACCCTTAACCTGCATATCAAAACTGTGTTGAAGACAGGGGTCAACCTCTGCTTATATAAGTTGAAGAGGAAAGAGGAGAGACTTGAAATAGTAACTTGTTTGCATGCTTTGATCATAATTCAGCGTCATACTTTAGTTCAAACTTAGAACTAGACTTGAGACTGGTATACTTTAGTTTGAAAATAGAACTAGACTTGAGGCTTCAGTTACAACTCAACATTACACTTCAATTCAAAAATAGAACTAGACTTGAGAGTGGTATACTTTTGTTCGAAAATAGAACTAGAATTGAGACTTCAATTACAACTCATCATTAAACTTTAGTTCGAAAATAGAACTAGACTTGAGACTGGTATACTTTAGATTGAAAATAGAAATAGACTTGAGACTTTAGTTACAACTCAGCATTACACTTTAGTTCGAAAATAGAACTAGACTTGAGATTTCAGTTGCAACTCAACATTACACTTTAGTTCGAAAATAGAACTAGACTTAAGACTTCAGTTACAACTCAGCATTAAACTTTAGTTCAAAAATAGAACTAGACTTGATACTTCAGTTGCAACTCAACATTACACTTTAGTTCCAAAATAGAACTAGACTTAAGACTTCAGCTACAACTCAACTCTTTACAAGGCAATTTGAAATTCTCTTCATGGTGGATAATGTTACACGTTCCAATGCACTAGGTCAATACATTTATATCATTTGAAATATTAGGAATATCTTTTTTTTCTATCTCATAGGAATTCTATATTCAACCTAATTTTTGTTAGATGTCTTGAACTTTTCTCATGGCTCACAAGGTTTGACTAGGCTCACAGAGGTTGTATGTTCCCCCTGAATTTTGTACTAGTCTGTCTATGCTCATAGAGGTTG
>CBVK0100451072.1:0-10913 GCA_900067695.1 Picea abies | reverse complement strand
TTACTGGAAAATGGTAGCGTTCTTGTCATTCACTCAAGCTTTAGGTAGGCTAGAAAAGTATAGGTGATGAGTATAATAGAGTAATGGGGATGTCAATTTTAGGTCTCAACATTCCCCCGTGCCAAAATCATTACATGTCCTCATGCAACTGAAAACAAACCCAAAATGTTTCAAAACTTGAGACTGTGTTCTTTACTTTGGTGGATCAATGATGTTGATGGCTGAAGCCTCTTCTTTCAGCTCCCTTTTGATGACACTAACATATTGTAGGAGTCGTAATACCTTCTTGAGCTTGTTATAAGTCTCTTCATGGTCATCTTGAAGTTGTTGGCTGGTTGCTTTCAATTGCTCATTTTCCTTTTTGATATACCTGTCCAAGAGTTGATATTCCTTTACTTCTTGTTGGAGTTCCTGATTTTGTTTTTGCAGTTCCCCAATCCTTTTCTTCATTTGTTCTTTTGTCAAGGTCTTTTTTTACTCCATCATCACTGGCTAGATACACTCCCTTTCGTCAACTTCCTCCCTCATGCCACATAAAGTAATAGTGGCTTGCTCCTCGGTCAAACTAGGGATGTCATCTTGGATTGATAAATCCTCAGAAGGGAAGTAAGGTCGATTGGATCTTCCTGTGTATGAGGAATGGCTATTGTTTTTCCCTTCTTTGCCATGCTCCTTGTGGTTCTTTTACAAGGAGGTATCGGATCAGGGATTCTCACAGGATTCCTTTTCTTCTTTTCTAATTGTGAAATGGTGGCAGGGGGTTGTGCCACAAACTGTTTACTTTTCGTTTTTGAGCTATGCTTCCCTTTGTTCATCGTTTTTGTCTGATGGCCCTCTTTCTCAACTGCCACCATTGAATTCTCCTCAACTAATTTGTTTTTACCTTTTTATTCGGAGCTTTTAAAATTTTTATTGACTATGGAAGAGGACCCTACTTTTTCATGTTGGCTCGCTGCCCTAGATGATGGTGGAGTTGACTTATCCTTCTTGCTCTTTTTCTCTTGGGGTTCCTTACTTTTCTTTGGAGCATGTTGGGTTTCCTCCACTGGTTTGTTTTCTATGGGAAGGTGTTGTGCGATAAGGGTTTTCCAACTAATCCTTTGTTTCCTAAGTTCATGTAAAACTAGCATTTTAATGAGACCTTGATGGTAAATGCTAGTCTTCTCTATTTTGGAGATGGATTTAACACCTCTTACCATTTTATTCAAACTCATCCGTAGAAAATATGGAAAATCGATTTCAGGGCCTCCTTCAAAATGTAATAGAAGCCTAAGATGATAAATGAAGGTCACAGCATACCTTCCCTCACAGGTGACAAATCGTTGAAGACTAGTAATCATTAGATGAAATTCTTCCTTGGTGTAGTTCCTCGGGATCCCCTTCTTCCAGTCAGGGTGTTGATGATCTTCTTTCAAGATTTGTTGGCACATTTATTTGTTGATTCCTGCACCTTTGAAGTATTTGGCTCCTCTGGTAGGTAGTTTTGTGACCTCCCTTAAGGTTGCTTCGTTGATTATCAGTTGTAGATTGCCTATATGTGCAATCTCTCCATCGTAGCTCTGAATAAATTCATGAGATATCTTTTCGTGCCAGCCTATAATTTTTTCCAGAAACGACATCCACCCTGATCTAGCATATTTTTCTTGACATAATTGGAACTCCTCGATTTCCCTATAAATTTGGAAGATCGGTTCGTGTCTACTAACCACCATCATTATAAGTTGTGAGAAAAGGATTGGGTTGTAGCACAAGGGTTTAGTCAATTGATGAGGTAAGGGTTTGGTACCAGAAAGGAGTAGGCTTGGGACTAGAGAAATCTCACAAAAAGGGGCAATATGGTGATGTTGTTGGTAATGCGAATGGTAAGTTTAAGAAGGATGCCATAAGGAAAAAATTATGACCAGATGAGGCTTATCTGGATGGCTTCGCCACTAGATAAGCCATCTACCCATTACTGTAATGATGAGGACAAGATGTTGGGTATCAAAGCATCATTTTGGAATAGGTGATTGGACGTTCAGGTGGTGAATTTGATGTTAGGTCATGGTTCATGATATAAGATAGGTTCGTGAATTTTCTTAAGGATGAAATATATTCGTGGCTTATCATTGCTATGCATGCTTCATGTTTTGATATGATTTTTTCCCTTAACCATGTTCAAGAGCTATGAGAGGATTGATTAGGTCTAGGCATTGGGTATGAGGGATAGGTGCATGGGTTAAATACTAAGGTCGTAAGATCTAGTATATCTTTTCACACTTATTGTAGTTTTATGAGCATAGGAAAATAAATACCATGTTACCTTTTCTTTTACCTTTGTATGATTAATACCCATAGCATGTGCAACTTCTTGTAAATTGTCAGAATTCATCCTTTTAGACCGAAGCTTCTTGAAAACTTGGTACGGGAATATCATGTACTTCTGATGTGCTTGTCTTCTTTTGTATTTGGTTATGTAGGGTGATCATGTAAGTCTAGAAAAGAGTTATGAAGATGTTGTATATCTGTATGCAAGAAAATTCAACATTTTATATCATAATGGAGAAAATATGATAAGAGCGAAAGACACCAATCAAATTTTAGAAGTACAGTTTATCACCTATCATATGATCTCATGCCAAAAAAATGAAATTGCCCTTCTTTTAATGGATTATTGACAGAGGTAGCATTCAACGGTGAAATAGGGAATATATATATGTTTTCTAGAAGAATAGATCCCCCCTAACTTACTTCAAATATTTACTATCATTGGTTGTTATAGATAAATTTCACAATATAAGTAGATTAGACTCCCTAGTTAGGGCTCCACTCTTAAGAAGTTTCCTTCTTAGATAGTGTAGGCTTTAGATGTCAGACCGGTAAGTTGACTTAGGGTGATTCTCAAATGGACATTATGTTGTTGATTAATCTGGAGTTTGTATCTCATGAAAGCCAATAATGACCTTTAATCTTTTTGTTTTAGATGACAGAAAGTGAAATTTTCAATTAGATAAGTATAGATGAGACATTTTTCAACCAGAACCCACTGCCAGCAAGACTGTTCATACTCCGGTGGGGTAGTTGTTATAATTAGTGAGAGGTTCCTTCCCCAGGTAGAATGCCCCATTGCCAATAGGCATGTTCAGTACCCTGATGGGTTTGCCTAGTCATACCACAAACCGGTACCCGCTGCCAGCATACCTGTTCAGTATCCCGACGGGTTAGTCTCTTAAACCCTTTTTCCATCAGAGGCTTCTTGTCCATAGTCACATATTTTGGTTTTTATTAAAGAGTGCTTTGTACGGTGACAAGGGAGGCTCGTCTGAAAACCTTTGTACAGGGTGGGATGGTATTGGGTTGGAAGGCATATACTCTTCTTTTGTATGTCTTTAAAAGATTTGTCTGAAGGAAAAATAAAATTTTATGCATATTGTTTCTTTAGAGTGATCCAAATGTATAATTTTGTCTGAAGTTGTCCATAATAGAATGACCTAAAGTTTCCTTAGGGTACTGGTACATCCTCTTCCATAAAAATTTTGGTAGTGTGCCCATGGTAGACGGTGTTCATATACTCATATAATACTCTTTAATAAGATAATCCAATGAATACTATTGAAGCCTGGTTAGGGTGAGATAGTTGCTTATAGGCTAATATATTTTTTTCTTAAATCATGTTGAAATACTGGATAAAAGCAACTTCTAGTTCTTTAAAGCGGATTATGGTTCTTTGAGCCATCATAGGTAAAGATTTTGTTCCTCTTTTTATTTTGTTTTTAAGCAACAGAACCAAAAGAGATTAAAGTTCTTATCAGCAGCATAACCAAAAGAAATTAAAATACTTCTCAGCAACATAACCAAAAGAAATTAAAATACTTCTCAGCAACAGAACCAAAAGAAATTAAAATACTTCCCTTAATTGTCAACAGAAGGGCTACCATGTGATATTGCATTTGGCTTCATGGTTCCATATTAAGTGGTTGTTGGATGGCTTCATACTTCAGATTAATTGACATAAGATTTTGAAAATATGTGTAGTATGCTTTGTCAATTAGGTAATATGTTTTGATAGTACTGTAGAAGGACAGATTTTGGTACCGGACTGGTACCGAACCAGAACAGGATTTCTAGTACTAAAGTAGAACAAAACATTATTGATGCCTACACCTGATGTTTTAACAAGTTCATGAAGGATCAAATAGATTTAAAAAAAAATTCTTACAAAAGAAAAGAAAATTTGTGAAAGTAAAACAAAAGGAGGTAAGAGTCTCTTGTTACCTTCAGCTTATTAACAAAATTCGATCTACACCTATGTACAAAAAGTTTCAAATAAACCAATCAATCAATGTGGGTCAGTAGGAGGATCTCCTTCCTTACTGATCATCTGCATGTCTAAATTCTGTAATATACGAGTCATGAATTCTTCTTTTGACATAGGTCTATTGTAAACTCGCAACCAGTGACCATTCACAAGTAGTGGTGTTTGTTGTTCATCAATTGTCTTTATCCTGATTGAACCATTATCGTAGATAGCGTCAATTTCGTAAGGTCCCATCCAACGAGTGGTTAACTTACCTTTGAAGTTCTTGAATCTGTTGTCATACAATAGGGCCCATTCTCCTTGTCGAAAATTTTTCTTTTTGAGATACTTTTCATGCCATTTTGTTCTTTGTTCTTGAATGAGGGTAGTCCTTTGAAGTGCTTCCTGCCTGGTTTCATCCAAATCATTAAGCTACAAGAGTCTTTGTTGTTGGGCTTCATCCAAGTTCATGCCAACTTGTACTGCAGTCCTAAAGGTTTCGATATGAAATTCTATGAGAAGAAGCACCTGCTTTCCATATACTAACTCATAGGGTGTATGTCCTGTTGTATTCCTCCAGGTGATTCTATAAGCCCATAAGGCTTCTAATAATCTGTCAACTCAATCCTTATGGTGTAGTTGTACTGTTTTGGTAAGAATGGACTCAATAACTTTGTTGGTAGATTCTACTTGTCCATTTTCCTGTGGATGATAGGGTGTAGATTTCCTGTGTTTGATTTGGTATTGTTCTGTAATAGCTTTGACTAGATGAGAGGTAAATTGAGTTCCCTGATCAGTCACAATTTCTCATGGTACACCAAATCTAGTAAAGATATCATTAAAAAGGAAATCTACCACTGATTGTTCACTTGCAGCTGGTAAAGCTTTTGCTTCAACCCATTTAGTCACATAGTCAGTGCATACAAGTATATACTTTTTCTTTTTAGATGCAGGGTTAATGGGCCCTACAAAATCTAATGCCCATTTCTCGAATGGTTCAATGACTACTTGGGCTTGAAGTGGAATTTGGTCTCGTGTAGTAGGCTTACCCATTCATTGGCATTCATCACAATTGGATACATAGGTTTTAGAATCTCTAAAAATATGGGACCAGTAGTAACCTGATTGCAGGACTTTGTAAGTGGTCCTTTTGTCTGTGAAGTTTCCTCCACAAGGGCCATCATGGCAGGCTTGTAAAATATCATGAATTTCATCTTCTATTACACATCTCTTGATCACCAAATCTGGTCCTGTTTTGTAGAGGCAATCATCGTGCCACATGTAATTTTCACTTAGTTGAATTACTTTCTGTTTTTCTCTAGGAGACAATTTCTGAGGCATCTTCCCTGTCACAAGATAGTTAGCGACATCTGCATACCACAGAGTGAATGTAGAAATAGAAAATAAATTTTCGTCGGGAAAGGTATCTTCTACTAGTGCATTATCTCCCAGATGAATCATTATAGATAAGAAATCAGCCACAAGATTATCTTTACAAGGTCTATCAATAATGTTGATATTAAACTCCTGTAATAATAAGATCCATCGTGTAACTCTAGGATTTGTTACAGGTTTTTTCATTAAGAATCGAATGGCTAAATGATCAGTGTGTAAAAAAGCTTGGTATCCTATAATATAGTGTCTAAATTTATTGATAGCATGGACTACAACTAACAATTATTTTTCTGTGACTGTATAATTAACTTCATCTGGAGACAGATTCTTACTGACGAAGTAAATAGCATAGGGAATTTGATTTTCTCTTTGTCCAAGGACTTCCCCAAGGGCTGTGTCTGAGGCATCGGTACAAATATGAAAAGGAAGGGACCAATTTGGTCCTCTTAATACAGGGGTAGTTGACAATTTCTGTTTTAGAATTTCAAAAGATATTTGGCATTCATCATCACACTTAAATTCGGCTTCTTTAGATAATAATTTGAATAAAGGGGTAGCTAGGCTTGTAAAATTCGAAATGAATCTTCTATAATAGCCAGCATGTCCTAAAAATTTGTGGGCTTCCTTTTGTGAGGAAGGTATTATGATTTGTGTGATGAAATAAAAATTTTCTGGATCAACTCTCATGCCAGAATGGGAAATGTGATGTCCCAAAACAATAACTTCAATGAGAATCATTTTTTATTTTTCATTACTTAAGGAAAGATTAGTTTTCTTACACATAATCAAGACTTTTTCTAAACTGGCCAATGCTTCCTGGAAGTTTTGTCCATGGACTGTAAAGTCATCCATGTAGACTTCCACACAATCATTGGTCAAGTCAGAGAAAATGGCAAGGAAAGCTTTTGAAAAGTGGTTGGGGCATTGCAAAGTCCGAAAGGGAGCACCCTATAAGCATATGTGCCCCAAGAGAAGGTGAAAGTGGTCTTTTCCTGGTCTTTGGGTGCTATTTGTATCTAGTTGTAACTACTAAACCCATCCAAGAACGAAAAATACTTCTTTCTGGATAGGGTATCCAACACTTGATCAATAAATGGTAAGGGAAAATAATCCCTGTGGGTGGCTTTGTTTAACTCCCAGAAGTCTACACATATCCTCCACTTACCATTTTTCTTGGGAACTATGACAAGTGGAGATACCCATTGACTATCTGAAATGGGGTATATGAGATTGGCTCGAAGGAGTTTTTGCAATTCCTCTTTTACAATATCATTAAGGGTTGGATTCATTCTTCATTGAGGCTGTCTAATTGGTATGATTTGGTCATTAGTGTAGATGTGATGTGTGCATGTGTCAGGGTGAATGCCTTTCATGTCTGCATAATCCCATGCAAAGGCATCAAATTGTCTTTGGAGCATTTCAATCACGTGTGTCTTTTGTTCTGGTTCCAAACTAGAGTTGATATACAAAGGTTTTCCTGGGCTAATCTCAACAAGTTCAGTAGTTTCTTCCTTATCTGAGGAGGCTGGTGATAAATTCTATAATTGAGTGATATCAGGGTGCCAAGTTTGTTGAAATTTGGAACTAAAAATATGTGACAATTCGTCAAAAGACCTTGGGTATTCAATGCAATTTGTGTCAGCCAAAAATAAGCTTGAGACTTGTTCATTTGATTGTTCTTGTATTCCTCTTACTTGTTCAATTGTTAACAGAGGTCTGATGCAATCTTCCTCTCCATAAGGGTTTTCTAACCAAATAGGTATTTCCTGTGTCGGTTGGGCTGGAGGGAAGAGGACAAGTTTTTGGTTATGTGTGCCATTGGATATAGTCATCTCACCAGACTGACAACTTATAAAGGCATCTGTTGTGGCCAGCCAAGGGTGACGAAGAACCATAGGGTGTATTGGTTTGGAGGATGATTTAGAATAGACGACTAAAAAGTCTACTGGATATTCCCAAGAAGCTAGAGTGACTGTGACATCATCTAGACTTCCTACAGGGCTAATGACTGACTTAGCTGCCAACTCGATCATGGTTTAGGTTGGTCTTAACTGGTTGATTTGGATCTTTTGAATAGTGTCAAAAGGCATTACATTAATAGCTGCACCCAAATAAATGAGTGTGCTTGGTAGAGAAATGCCATTAATTTCAATAGTGACAACTGGGTTTCCAGGATCATTATATTTGTATGGAATTTCATAAATAAATTCAGATAATTGTCCCACTACTTGAACAAGGGGAGGTTCCTTCTTCTTCCTTCCTGGTTTCTTAATGCAAAGATCCCTTATAATTTTGGAATATATAGGGATATCCCTAATATATTGCAGTAGAGGTATTTTTATGCACACATTTTGTAATTCATCTTCTATATCTCTGTGCAAGGGTGGGTAGGGTTTCTTCACTAATAGTCTTTCAGGGTAAGGTGTGAGATTAATTTTTTGAGGTACTTGTACAGACTGAGAAGTGATTGGGATAGGAGGACAGGCCTCTTCTTCTGCAGGGGTGGTTTGGGTGTTTTCTTCCTCAGAATAATTATCATTTTCTTCCTGAATTATTACTGCAGGATCTGATTGGTTTACTACTTTCCCTGACGTAGTTGAATTTCATAGGTGGGGAAGGTTTGCACTTTTGTATTCTGCACAGGGTGGGTGGGTCGATTATTGGGGGCAGGGATTGGTTGGGCAAGGATTGTTGTTGGTCTTGGGGGATTGTGGGAAACTTGGTTTTTTGGTTGTTGATTGGAATTTATAGATACTTGATCCTGCTGATTAGGATTCAAGGGGGTTGTAAATTGTTGTTGTATAGGAGGTGGGACTAAAGCTTGCATCTGTGGTGGGTTGAATCCAGGTAGTAATTGGGAAATGTTTCTAGGGTACTGTGGATATGTAGGGTAAGAGGGATTTCCATACATAGGTCCCCTCCAACCTTGTTGCCAAGGTTGAGTTTGCTAAGGTGTCCATTGTGGATAGGTCACTGGGGAAGGACCTCATTATTGTTGTTGATATTGTGTATTAGGATCATAAAATGTATTGGGATTTTGGGCTCTCCAAGGTCTTCTAGAAGGGTATGGTTGTTCTTGTGAAACTCCTCCTCCCCTATACATGGCTTGTAGTTCAAGCAAGGTTGGACACTCATATGTGGGGTGTTCTAGTGTACACAAACCGCAGATTTCTATGACGTTTAATGGGCATTCTTTCTCGTTGTTGTGTTTCTTTCGGCATCTATGAAAAAATATTGCTAAAGCATCTTCTTCTTGTTTCTTTTTCAGTTTTAGAGTATCTAGTTGGTTACTTATTGTGCTCAAGATGTTTGTTTTAAATTTCTCCAATACGTTTCCTAACTCAGTTCTGGTGACAGTCCCTGAGCTTTGTTTTGTATTTCTGGTAAAAGGATCTCTTGGTCCTTTCCCTTTTTTAGCTTGTCCTTTTGAGTATCTCCTACAGTAATCTGCAATTTCTGAAAAAGTTTTTTGGTGTACATCTCCTAAACTCAACAATTTTAAAACTTCTATGCAATCATCTCTGAGACCTTTCAAGAATACAATTCTTACTACAACTAGGTCTGTGGTAAATAGTTTTGATTTTTGATAGTTGTATAAGAACCTTTCTATGTAGTCTTCATGGCTTTCATCTTCTATTTGTTGCATTTTAAAAATATCATTTTTGACATTATCTTTACAATAGTCTTGGTATTTTCGTAAAAATGTGTCTTTCATTTGATCCCAAGAAAGGATTGTATTTTCTCCTAAGCTCATGAACCATCTTAAGGATGAATCTTTCATTGTAGCAGGAAAAAGCTTAAGTTTTTGGGCATCATCTAAGTAGTTATAGCTTCTACATAATATGTCAAAATCGAATAAAAATAAATATGGGTCTTCAGTTGACATACCTCTGAAAGTGGGTAACAATGATAGTGGGATATTCTTCATGATGATGTTTCTGGAAATATCCAAGATTGGAAACCCAAAGGTCTCAGTCTATGTGGCTACATTTCCTTCTTCTTCTGTCATTCTACTGATGGATGGTTTAGAAATTGGATTTTATGTGTCTCCTAAATGTTCAGCAAACTCATGTTTTGCATGTCCCAATATTGATTCTTCTATTTTAGGTTCTCCTTTTGGAGCCTCGTTAGCTCCCCTTGAATTTTTTGTTGGTGGAATTTTTCCTACACCAGTGTTAGTTGGATTAGTGGGGGGGGTTGTTTTTGAATATTTGGAGCTTACAAATCTACCCTTGTTATCTCTATATCTATGCATAAAATGGAAATTTGATTCTTTAACTGAATTGAAATCCTAATTCTATCTAGAAGGTAAGAAGGCAACCTAGCTTCGGAGAACCCCACTCTAGTGGCCACATGGCTCTTCACTCATGTCTTAAACATTTTATCCTCCTCCCTCAAGCAGCGTTTTAAAAACATTAAAATTTATGCAAACAATCTAAGCTAAAAATCACTTCCTATTGTTTGCAACTCCCCGGCAACGATGCTAAAATGTTCTGCTGCTTATATGTTTAGTATAATGCACTCATTAATTATCATTCCGAGATTCATAATCAACGGAGTTACAAGACACCAGTAAGAAAGGTAATTTATAATGTCACGAGTATAGAATTAAACTAGATTATGCATGCTGGAAACAAATCAAAATAGCAAAATGCAATGCACTTTGGTTGTCTTTCACAGATAGGCTATCCACCCCATTATGGCAGATGCAAGTATGAGATGGAATTGGTTTGACATATCAACTCTACTATTTGACCCAGAAAACTAACTATGCAATCCACACTTCTGAAAGGAAATCACACATCAATCATTAAAGCATAGCATGGGTAGTTCAACAGTCAATATGTTGGTTCTGTTGTGGTTCACATTGAACTTCACTAGTTCTTATCCAAATAGTTTTGACTATTGCTGCCAACATCTATGATCACTCAAGGAAATCAAAGTCATGAGAACAAAAACAGGGCATATGCAAAAACAAAGCAAATAAATATCTCTAAACAATTATATAATGGAAATCCTAGCCTAAGCTATACTGCTATCATCTAACAGAGTTAAAGCTTTAGCTAATTTAATGTTTACACTACTGGAAAACAAATGCTAATGTTAATCTGTGAAGAGGTTGACCTTTGTTGGGCGGTGGGCCCTTGCCACTTCAACAGGTCAGTGGCTGAAGTCTACAGGAGGCTTGTCTTCAACACACACATTACTCTCACTCACATTTTAAAACATAAAATCAAACTTT
>CBVK0100451065.1:0-17939 GCA_900067695.1 Picea abies | reverse complement strand
TGCGGACAACACTTGTCTCAAGGGGAGGGGCATGTTAAGCCCTAAATAATTGCTCATTACCCCTTAATTGGGGCATATTACATTAGTAATGTTATTTTATTTATGTCGGATTTAGTCCATTAGTTGTAATTATACCTCCTAGTCTCCTATATATACCAAGGAGACATTGTCATTTGGAATGATCTGGTAATTGTACATTTATGTGGGCATAAAGGAGGTTTCCCCCTTGAAGAGGATTATTATTTGAATTTCTCTCTTTTTCAAGGCATTGAGTACTTATTCTGAGGTTTTTCTATGCTATGTTGATATTTGGTTCTTAACACAGAACGGCCCTGATCTGCTTGTTGTTTCCCACGATTCTGAGCCCTGAATACATTTTCTCTGAGATTACGGAGGATGGCCATGCAGACTATAATATTTTGATCCACCTACTGAATCTTGGAGACACCGAGCATGTAGGATAGAACTGAAGGTAGATTGTTTCCATTGACTAATTCAAAGGGATTCATGCGAGTTGTGGTGTGGTAAGGAGTGTTGTACCATCATTCAACTAGGGGTAACCAATGAACCTATTGATTTTGTATTTTATATGCACAACTCAAATAGGTTTCCAAACACTTGTTGATTGCTTCAGTTTGTCCATGATTCTAAGGATGATATGTTGTGATGAGATGCAATTGGATTCCCTGGAGTCAGAATAATTCTTTCTAGAAAGTGCTGGTGAAAGTTGGATCACAGTTAGAAACAATAGAATGAGGCATGCCATGGAGTTTGAAGATGTTATCCATGAAAATTTGATCCATAATGGATGTTGTGAATGGGTGTTGAAGAGCACAAAAATAAGCATATTTGGAAATATGATCCACTACTACCATGATGAATGACTTATTTCATGATTCAGGTAATCCAAAAATGAATTCCATAGAAATATCCATCCAAATAGTAGGTGGGATTGGAAGCAGTTGGAGTGTGCCTAGAGATTTGAATACCTCTCCCTCATTGCATTGATAGGTATCACATTCAACTAGAAAGGTGTGAATTTCGTGTTTCATGCCATCCAAGAAAAAAAAACATTTGACCTATTCATACGTTTTGGTAAAACCAAAATTCCAAACTATAGGTGAAGCATGAAACTCAGAGAGCACGATGGATTTAAGGTTCGAATGTTTTCTTAAATACATACGAACTTTATAACAAAGGTCTTCCTAGTGCCAAAAGTACCCTGCATAAGATTACAAAAACTATTGTAGTTTTTGGATCAGTATTGAAAGTTTGGGGTCTTGCAACAATTCTTAGCGAACCTCCTAAAGCCAATCTACAACAATGAAAGAAAGGGAAAAAAGGGATCTATCTTCTTCATATTTCCTAGAAAGGGCATCAACCACCACATTTTATTTTATTTTTTTTATAGATAATATCATAATCATATCCAAATATCTTGGTTACCCATTTTTGTTTCTCCAGTGAAGAAATTATTTGGTCTAGAAAATACTTGAGACTTTGATGATCAATTTTTATTTGGAAGCATTTCCCCAAAAGATAAGAATGCTAGAGATCCATAATGTGCAGAATAACCAACATTTCCTTTTCATAGGTGGATTGGCACAAATGGCGCTCAGACACTTGTTTTCTGGTGAAGGCCAAATCTCGACCATATTGCATGAGGAAAACCCCAGTGCCTTTCCCTGAGGCATCACACTCCAATACAAAGGTCTTGTTGAAGTAAGGGAGAGCTTGAACCTGAGTAGTGCACATAGTCGCTTTCAAACCTTGTAAAGAATGGTCAATTGTTGGAGCCCAACTAAAAACATTCTTTTTAAGGAGCGTTGTGAGGGAATCTACAATTTTTCCATAATTCTTAACAAACTTGTGATAATATCCCGTCAAACCCAGGAAGCCAAAGAAAATTTTAAGAGTTTCTGGGCGTGGCCATTCCTGTATAGCTTCAATTTTGTTCGGATCCACCTTGACATCATCATTTCCAACAATATGTCCCATGTACTCAACTTCAGAGGTTCCAAAAGCACATTTATACTACTTAAGATAATAAAAAAATCTAAGATAGTAGTTGGAGAACTTGATCCACATGGGAAAGATAAGCTTGCCAAGTTTTTCTATAGATGAGAATATCATCAAATAAAACCAAGACAAAATGATGGAAGAAAGTCATGATTCATGGGACTTTGAAAAAGTGGAGGGATAATTACAAAGGAAGAATGGAATAACCAAGAATTCATAGTGACCCTCATGATTTCTAAATTTAGTCTTGGGAATATCTTCTTTTTTCATACAAATATGGTGGTAGACAAAGTGACGATCAAGTTTTATAAAACACTGAGCACCACTTAATTCATCCAAAAGGTCATCGATGACATGAATGGGAATTTTTTCTTTGATGGTGAGTTTATTGAGAGATCGAAAATCATGACACATGTACCATGTACCTTCTTTCTTGAGTACCATGACTGATCCAGGGGATAAAAAATGCTCAAAAATAAAAGTGTTACAAATTGCTCAAAAATGGATTCATTGGATAGATCTTGTCCTCACGATCCCAAAAAAAAACTTGAACACGCTCAAACTGAGTTTGTATGGCTGAGATATCACGTTCTATCCACTTTTCCAAACATGCAAAAAAAATGTTGACTGTGCAGTCCGTACAATCTGTATAGTCCACGTGTCATCTGACTGTGATAATTATTTTACTAAGTTGGACTTGAGAAGAGGATGTCATCAGATTAATATTTTTGAAGGAGACACATGGAAGACAACTTTCAAAACAAAGGAAGGTTTGTTTGAATGGATGGTTATACCATTTGGGCTTTGTAATGCTCCTGCTACATTCATGAGAGTTATGAATGATGTTTTAAGGCCTTTTCTTGATGATTGTGTGATTGTCTACTTGGATGACATGTTGATATTTAGAAAATATCGTGAAGAGCATGTTATGCATGTAAATAAATTTTTAGATGTCTTGAAGAAAAAAATGTTGTTTTTAAAGATGTCTAAATGTGAGTTTGGAAATACCTCACTTGTTAACTTGGGACATATTGTTGGAGGAGGAGAATTGAAAATAGATCCTTCTAAGGTCAAAGTCATTTTGGATTGGCCCAAGCCCAACAATGTAACATAGGTAATAAGAATTTTGGGAGCATCCTAATATTGGACAAAGTTTATTGCTAACTTCTCTTCAATTGCAGCTCCATTACATGCAGTGACAAGCATCAAGCAAGTTTTCCAATGGGGAGGCAAGCAACAAAAATATTTTGATGCATTGAAGGAGAATATTAGTTCAGCTCCAGTTCTTGCACTTCCTAATTTGAGACAACCATTTGAGATACAAATAGATGCAAGTAACTATGCCATGGGAGCAGTCTTGTTGCAACATGGTAAGCCCATTTGTTTTCATTTTGAAAATTTTAATGGTGTTGTGATTAATTATCCTACATATGATAAGGAGTTGTATGCATTGGTGAAAAAAGTGAAAAAATGGAAACATTATTTTTTGGGAAAAGAAACTATTATTCACACAGATCATCAACCATTGCAATACTTGCAATCACAAACAAATCTACAACAAGCAAGGCACTTTAGATGGATGGGTTTCCTACAACAATTCCACTTGGTTATCGGGTATAAGAAAGGCATTTATAAAAAAGTTGTTGATATTCTTTCTAGGCCTATTGTTAGTGCTTCAATTATTCTTAAGCATAATTCTACCATGCATGAGAGATATGTTGAACAATATGCTTTAGACACCGATTTTAAAGAGGTTTATGCAACTTTTTATCATTCTAACCAAGTTGAGGAATTGGATTACCATGTGCATGATAATATTTTATATCATCTTGGAAATCTATGTATTCCACAGGGTGAAAGAGTCAACATCATAAGGGAAGCACATTCTTTGCTTATTGCTGGCCACTTTGGTGTAGGCAAGATGGTGGCTAATTTGCAAAGGTATTTCTATTGGCCTAAAATGAATGAAAGTGTTTCAAGATATGTAAGAGGATGTTCTTTATGTGCTACAAGTAAGACTATCAATAGAAAGTTGGGATTGTATACTCCACTTCCGGTTCCTTTTCCTCCTTGGGAAAGCATTTCCATGGACTTTGTAGGACGATTACCTATGTCTAAAAAGAATCATGATTATGTTTATGTTGTGGTTGACCGTTTTAGAAAAATGTGTATTTTGATGCCTTGTAAGAAGCATGTTACAGCTGAACAAACGACACAAATGTTCTTTCAACATGTATGGGTACATTTTGGGTTTCCCAAGTCCATTTTTTTGATCAAGATTATCGATTTATTGGGAACTTTTGGTCAAGCTTATGGGCACTCATGGACACCAAGTTGAAGAAGAGCACAACATTTCATCCACAAACTGATGGTCAAACAGAAGTGGTAAATAGAACATTAGTACATATTCTTTGTGGTTATTGCAACAAACATCCTAAGCTTTGGGATGAGCACCTACACTACATTCAACAAGCTTATAACTGGGCTAAGCATTCATCGACTCAAACATCTCCATTTGAGGCATGTTTTGGTTATTTTCCAAAATCTCCTTTATATTTTATCTTTGGGAAGGATGTTGATATTGATGGTCATTATGACATTGATAGAGAAAAGAAGTTCATTGAACACATTCAGTTGGTGCATCAAATGGTACAAGAACAATTAGAAAAGAGCCAAGACAAGTACAAGTCAAGACATAAAAAGCATAGTGTTGATCATAGTTTCCAAGTTGGAGATGAATTTTGGCTTTACATTAGCAAAGAGAGGCTTAAAGGAGAAGGTAAAAATCTTAAACCAATTAGATATGGACCTTTCAATATTCTTGAAAAGATTGGTAACAATGCCTTCCGTTTGGATTTGCCTCATATGCAAATGTATGCAGTTGTTAATGTTGAGAATATGAGATTGTATGAGCCTCCTTTGAATGATTATCAAGGAGATCATTTTCATATTCCTTCCATAGGTTATTTCTCGCTAGAATATATTTCATAATTGCATGAGGATACAATCCTTGACAGAAATATAAGAACTTCAAAATGAGGGAATGTGGAGTATCTTCATGTTGGTCTTAAAGGAACAAATCCAAGAAAAGATATATGGATTGAGGTTGGAAAGGTGAGGGAACTGTACCCTCATCTTCAGATTGATTAAAAGTATTCTTTTGGAGGTCCAAAAGATTCCCAACGAGGAGGAGTGATCCAGGGGATCAAAAAATGCTCAAAAATCAAAGTGAACAAAATTTCTCTAAAATAGATTCATTGTGTAGATCTCATCCTCACGATCCCAACGCAACTTGAACAGGCTCAAACAGAGTCTGTATGGCTGAGATATCATGTTCTTTCCACTTTTCCAAATAGGAAACAAATGTTGACTGTGCAGTCCACACAGTCCACGTGTCAGTTGACCGTACGACCGACGTGGCAGGTGCTGACATGGAAAGGTGATTTGGAAACTTGATTGGTAGGGACCTGGACCAACCAGTGGTGACATGTGTTAGTGTACAGGCGAATGGAAAGGTGCCACATGGCCCAACCAAGGGCCGCCACGTGGCACCTTGTAATTGGTTGATGGTTTAAAATTTTGGGACTCCACCGGAGTCGAACCCATGACCTCCATGCATGGGCAGACTCTTGGTAAAGGCTGGGCTACCAACCCGCCTATGATGTTACTTAACAACTTATTTTTAAAATAATCATTTAAAGTTGTATTAAAGTTCGAGCCAGGCAGAAAAGGGTCGGGGCTTGGCCCTAACCCTCAGTCACTACACTGTAACCCTTACCAAATGACCATACGTGCAGACTTTCCAATGGTAAAGCAATGGACGTGTAAGTTTAGGTCGGTTCCAGGCCACATGGGGCCACGCGACCATAACCTCTGCCAGAAAAGGTGCTAGTCCCCCTAACGGTGTGACAAATTCACCCAAATTTCAAAACGATGCATGTGTTGGGTTTTGGGCATGGGAAACACACAGATCGAGGTTCAGTCACACATAGGTTCCTTTTGGAGAGCAGGTACAACAAGCTATTGGGGAAAAAATTCCAGGAAGTGTATTTTCTTCATTTTTTGGCCAAACTAGGTGCAGGAAGAGCCCAACTAGGGGTTTTTGGACATTTTGGGGCCATTGAAACCATCTATTTTTCATTTTGAGCATTGTAAAGCACTGATTTTGACACTCTAAGCATATAATGAAAATGATCCATTGGAAGTTGGACCAGGATATGTATCCGAAGAGAGGGGTGAACTCCTTTATCATTTTGTTGTGTTATGTGCTTTTTTTTATGGTTATTTATGTCTTTTTATGTTGATCATATTAAGTAAAAAACTAATTAAGTTTATGTGCTTTCAACTTGATCCAATTTCCTAAGACACATAAAAATTTCACTTGCAAATTTTGTATACACAAACCTTTTTCATTTTCAGATCAATGACTACTGGAGAAGAATAGGGACTGGTACTGTGACAGATGACACCAAATTCTAGGAATTTTTGAATAGTATTCTCAATTTCATTATTCTAGGTGAAGGGATGATGATAAGGGAGAAAATTTAGAGGAAGACTTCCTAGGACTAGAGGAATGGAATGATCATGGACACCTCAAGAAAGGGGAAGTACCTTGGGGGTTTGAAGCACATCTTGGTGTTGGGAGAGGATAGATTGGAGTTTAGGATGTACAAAGGGTGTCTCAACCACCTAAATGGAATGAAGTTTGGAAATAATTCCAGAATGACCTTTTCTGAGGAGATTTTCCATTCGGTGGGAACATATGATCTATGGTGACCCTGCTATGATGCCTTGGAACTGATATTGTTGGCCCTCTTATTGGAATTGCATGGTTAATTTTTGGAAATCCATGGTGATAGGGATGAGAATGTGTAACCATTCTGCACCAAGTACAATGTCACAAACTGGCATGTTAATAAAAAACATATAATATTTCAGGTGGTATTGACCAATTTGGAGGCACACATTTTCACAATGCGCTCCACATTTCATGGAATCCCCATTGAAAACCATGATTTGGAAACTATTAACTAGACGGATATAGAAATTGACTTGGGAAATACGACGATGAATAAAATTATGGGTGCTACCAATATTGGCTAGAATGATGACTTTCTGGTTCTTAATGTAGCTAATTAACTTGAGGGTTTGGGGAGTAGAGAAACCCATGAGTGCATTAAGAGAAATCAATGGTTCAATGGCTGGTGGATTAGAGGGATCATTAAGGTCATTTGGTGAGGGTAGCTTAGGTACATGGGAAACATTTGCCTCTTCTTCAGAAACATCCTCAAACATAGACATAAAATGCTTTTTTTGCTTACACTTGTGCCCTGAAAGATACTTGTCATCATGATTATAACAAAGACCCTTAAGTTGGAGTTCAAACATTTCATCCCGAGTCAATTTCTGTATCTTGAGGGGACTGGAAGGAGGGTGGGAAGGGTGGGTTTAGGGTGAGGAATAAAGGGAGATTTTCTGTTTTGGGATGAGATGACTTGTTGTGATTCCTTGGCCTATTTTGTAGCTTCCAACCAAGTTTGGGAGAAATCCATGAAGACATGGGCACATATTTCATCCTTGATTCCACTAATAAAGAATTCCTTGAAAAAAGCATCTGTCATGCCCTCTATTCTGAAAGACAATTGCTCAAAGGCCACTATAAAATATTCCATTGGGTCAGCTTGTTTCAACTTGGTCAAATGGTGTAAATGATGGGTTTATGTGTCGAAGAGATCATAGAGCTCTACAACAAATTATGTCCAAGCCACATACCCTTGGCATGCCCTTTTATGCCATTTCCAGCATTGCAAAAATTCAGAATCCAAATGGAGAACACCAGAACAGAGTTTGGCCAAGTCATTGGTAATGCCATGCAAAGAGATGTAGTGTCCCATTTGAGTGACCCAACCTGTGGGATCCGATCGATCAAATTTTTTCACATCTAGTCTAGAAAGGCGTAGGTCACGTTGAAGTTGATGGGACTTAAAAGTCTGGGAATTGGAGTAAATAGCACCTTCGGGGTACAAAGGTTGGTCAAATGAGGTAACATCTCTAGGAATATTCATTTTGGTGAAGAATTGGACAGTGAAGGATTCAAGCTCGCTTGCAAGCTGACATTCCATGTGGGTAGAGAGTTCCTTCGTCATTTCCTATTTCATGTTTTCCATTTTGGCATCTATGGAAGAATGCATGTTGGCATTGATGGTGGTTATATTGGCATTTATTTTCTTCACTTCCTTCCGGGTCATGGAGAAATCAGATGACAAGGTAGTGAGGTATGATTCAAGGTCTTGGATATAGGTGCGGGCCATGGTGAAAGGGAGCACAGAAAAGGGGTGGGTGGGTCCACACAAAAACGGGCGACGGGTGAAGGATATCATGATGATTAGGGTGAAAAGGGGAATCCAATGGGGTAGGTCCCAAATAAGGGGGCCAAAAGGCGGTCGATACCACATAAAGAAAAGGGCTGAAAAATGATAGGTATTACTACGATCAAGACAAAAAGAGGAATTCAATGGGATAGGTATCAAATAAGGGTACGAGCATGCCCCAAACTCGTTTTTATTTTTTATTTTTTTAAATTTATTATTATTATTATTATTTTAATCCTACGGAGTTATAATACGCTCTGAATTATACTACAGTGTCAGAATGTGGTTTCATGTTTATATGCATCGAATATTTGTGGTTCCAAATGCAACTGGTGATGTGATCCCACAATCCAAATTCAAGAACTGTTACGAGTGTAACTGCTCCTCATATGAAGAAAGAGTTTATAAAATTAACTGAATATGGAAGTCATATTATTTCCATTATAACTCTTCGCTCTTTGGGTTTAGGTGCATCGATTACACTTTAACAAAAAAACTGTGGGATTTGTGACTTCATATGTAGATCTTCAACATATTCCAGTCTTTTATGAAAATAGTTTTAAGAATAATCTTCTTTCATCAACTCTGACTAGGATCCAATCTTAGTAAAATGGTTTTGTTCATGACATTTCTATATAAGAATGTCTTTCTGTAGTGTTATGTTATTTATGTTTGTGACATTTGAGGCACACTGGCTTCTATCATTTAGTTTGGTAAGATGGCTTATGTACTTTATCATCAGCTTAGGACCTTTCACTATTATGTTAGGATTTGTCAATTGTTGATCTCTTCCATGTTATTTATGAAGGCAAGAACTTCTATTTGTCCATGCAGTAACTCATGCTTAGAGCAATTCTTTGTTTGTCCATGCAGTAACTCATGCTTAGAGAAATGCTTTGACCTTGAATAGAAAGGGTTAGGACTGATTATGGATTTCAATTTTTCTAATGTGAATTTAACTTACAGTATGACTTCAGTTGCCTAATCGTGATTTAACTAGAAATATTATCCTACTTATGTTTTGTTTTTGGAAAGGCTGCTTATGGTAACTTACAACTGTCCTCTAGCTAAGTGACCATGATATGAGGGGTGTTTCTATACTGTCAAAATCACCCAGGACTTTCACCTGGCCTCATCGACACACTCCAGGAGAGGGGGGAAAAGGGGAGTTGAACTTTTAGCATGATTCAAGTATCTAAATCAAAATTTCAGATTCTAATCATTTGATGATTCATCTTTTTGTGAGATTTCTTTAGTAAATGTGATTGGGATCTTGGGTTCTTGTAATGCTTTTTTCTTGGATTCCCATCAACAAAGTTGAAGAAAACAATTTTCAATAATTGTAATTGGAATGTGAAAATTGAAATGATCCATCATGTTCTACACAATTCAATCTTGGAAAGACGATAGATACATGGTGCTGGTGGAAGGTAAGGTCACTTACCTAAGCATAGAAAAGGTAAACCTTCCTTATATAGTAAGGGATTCCATCTTTTATTTGGTGGAATTCCTTAAGAGACAATATCATGGTTGTGAGATCTAAGGAGTTTTGATAGTCTACTTTATAAGTTATGAATGCATCATCTCATAATTCATATGTCATGTTTACACCTTGGCTTAATTTATGTGGCTAACTAGGTGGATCTCAAGCCATAGGATGTTTTGCCTGAATTTAAATAATTTTCAGACTGTGTTTGTGAGGAATGCATTTAGATTGTTAACATGTAAGTTGCTTGGCCCAAACAATTAGCTGACGATGTTCAGAGAAAGGAATACATTAGCAGTGGATAACCAAATGACTTACCACTTCTGCGTAGGAGATTTGACTATGGTAGAAGTCCCAGAATATAAGAAAGGAGTTCTCCCTATCAGGTGGAACATTGAATTGCGATAAAAAGGGTCGTTGTTCCCTATTCAAAATGAATATGGGGTTCTATGATTGAACTAGGATTCTAAGAAGGAGTTTCTCATGAACTTTAGCATTCCTTGTTTAGCTTCAGACATAGGCAGTTGCTTATTGAAGTAGTTGAATGTCTTGCGAAAAAGGAGTGGAAGTACATTTGAAGTATAATAAAATATTATGTATCGATGGTCCTTATATAAATCATATTAAACAAGTACTATAATCCAGTGCAAAGTTCATTAGTTGGTGAAAGGAAGGTTCGTTTCAGTGAAAATGGCACGGTCTTTATGTTAAAGGCATGGACCCTGTACATGGATGTTGTCATTATTTGTGATATACCATAATTAAAATCATAGTAGCAAGATTTGAATATGAATATGAATGGAAAAACAGTAGTGATCCACACAACAATGACACTCATCACAATATAAAATGCACATACATAGATATCCCAGAGGCATGTAAATACGCTTCCCTATTTAATCAAATTCAGATATACAGAGCTTCATGGCCTAATACACAATATGGGCATGTAGCCTTGGCCTCTTTCACCTTTTTCCACTCACACTCTACCTCTATATTCTATTTGTATTCTGTTCGAACCTTTATGCCTCTTAGGATTGCATTTTTATACAAGAAGGATTCTGAACTAGAATATGTTCATATCCATAAATTACTCAACAACCAATCCCTAAGGATCTTCTAGGTCCACAAAACACTCAACATGATCACAAATCATTCAAAGATCTCTATGATCTCTCTCATTTTCCTAAGAGCTCTCTCTCTCACTCCCAAGTCTATGAAGAACCATATAAAAAATGGATTCAATTTCATATATACCACCCATCAAACCATTAATTCTTATCCTATGACTCCTTTTATAATAAAACATGAGAATAGTTTACAATATTCATTTACAAACCAACTCCTTTAGTAAAAATGAAGACCCCCTAGGTCTCATTAAATGTACTAGGTTTTGGAGGCAGGATGCTCCTGCATCAAGATGAGATTGCATGATACCTATTCAGGTGATTTGTCTTCGATGTTCTGTTACCCTATTTTGATATATATATTATTTGTAGTTTATTTACCCTCACTTTGATCATGGGGTTTTGGGCTGCAAAGATCTAGGAGATATGTTGCTACTGTTGACAATTGATGAGGAAGATCTAGAGGAGGGGATTGCGGAAAATGGTGATCTTTGGAGGAAGATGGAGGAAGGGACAAGCCTTTTGTTTGGGATGTTGGTCAACATATGGAAGGGAACGGTGGTGGGAGTAATAGATTCAAAAAGAAGTTGAAAGTTGACATTCTTGAGGGTGGCGAGCAGGTTTGCAAGTGCGAAAACTGTCCTTCCAGGAATGGCTAAGGGGTGGGTATTTGAAGGAAGGGTTTGTGGGGTGAAGGCAGCTTGGGAGGGGGACGATCGACCTGTAAACCAATTTATGAGGATTAGAGGTGGCCCGTAGAGAGAACAACCAACTGGACCATGCAATCCATGCAATCTATTTTATTTTTGCATTAAAATGTTGGCTCGCCTTGCCATGTTGATGAGACCATGAATTGTTTCCCTCTTTGAGGGTTTTAACAACATAAACATCGGTGCACTAATATTTGTTTTGTGTGAGTGAGGTGGATGCCACTTTGTAATGTTGATTATTTGGTAGCATTTTGGTATTTGACTTGCACCCATCCTAATATTTACTTTGTTGTTGGTCTTGTTGCCTAATACATGCAAACACCCCATGAGAGCCATTGGAAAGCAACAAATATGATACTTGAGTCATAGGAGGTGGTGGTATCATGCCAGGTGGTGGAGCTTCCTATTGCAAAGGATCATCCTAAGGTTACTTCTCATCCAGAGAACTGCCATCAATTCCTGAAACTAAAGAAAGCCAATTTTCAAAGAGAAGACTTTCAAAGGGAACATTTTCTTATTAAGCAGTAGTAGCAATGAAGAATAACCTAAACAAATACAACAGGAATTAAAACAAAACGAAGAGGAGATGAGACAATATATAGAGTGGGTCTGTGAGTGATCTTTGAGTATAAGGGAAAATATCTCTTCCATGCCATACACAACACAAGGGAAAATGTTTCCTTTTTCTACTCAACAATCCCTCAAGCATCTCCTTCCTTTTCAGTGCCCTTAGTGGTCATTTCTAAATTTGGATTATTGAGTACCTAAGGGGAATATAGTGTGGGGGTTATCTGAATAATGGTGAGAATGATCACAACAGAATTTCCATGAGGTAGGAGAATGTATGAATGACTCACACTTATTGAAAATGTTTAAACTCCCTGCTGATGTGGGGATTTCCTTAATGTTGGAGGATATCAAAGATGTGTCATTGTGACTAAGTGGACATATGCTAGTGAGAACGATGTCATGAGATCATCATATTCATTCACAGATTATTCAGAGGAAGATATCATCAACTCATCATTTTTATCACTATTTTCATTCACCCACCACAAATGTCATCTTGCACCGACCCCGCATAGTGAGCAGTGAATGGGGACAACGTTGAAATTTCTTCAAACTGTTCATGTATGTGTCAAAATTCAGCATGGTTAGACTAGACACATGGCTTGACGGTATGGGAGGGTTTCAATACTCAATGATGTATGATTTACCCACATAATATTTGAGATCGTCCACATTTGCATCAATGTTCATCATGTTGCACCTCTCATTGTCATCATTCGTCATTCCCTTCTATAAAATCATTGTCGGAACTATCTTGAAATTTGTTATGGAACTTCAAATACACCCATCAAAAATTTCTTCCATCGACCCCACAAAGTGAGCAGTGAATGGGGCCAACGTTGAAATGTTTTCAATATGTGCCCGTATGCATCGAAATTTGACATGGTTAAACTAGATAGTTGCCTTGAAGGTATGGGAGGGTTTCGATACTTAAGGATGTTTGATTTCCCTGCATAATATTTGAGATCATCCATGTTTGCATCAACGTTCAATATAAGGGATGTCTCATAGTGAGCATAGTGAATGTGGCCTGCCTTGAAGGTGAATGAGAATAGTGAAATTTCTTCCACCAACCCTGCATAGTGAGCAGTGAATGGGGCCAACGTTGAAATTTCTTCAAACTGTGCATGTATGCGTCGAAATTAGACATGGTTGGACTAAACACATGCCTTTATGGTATGGGAGGGTTTCAAGACTCAAGGAATATGTTGATGTCTCGACCACATAGTATTTTAGATTGTCCATGTTTGCAACAATGTTCAGAATGGGGCGTCTCATATTTGTCAAATGTCGTTGTTTCCATCTGTAGAATCTTTGTTGGAACTCTTTTGAAATGTCATGGAACTTCCAATTCAACCACCAAAAATGTCATGCACCGACCCCTCATAGTGAGCAGTGAATGGGGCCAACGTTGAAATTTCTTCAATATGTGCCTATATGCATCGAAATTTGACATGGTTAGACTAAACACATGCCTCGATGGTATGGGAGGGTTTCAAGACTCAAGTATGTTTGATGTCCTGACCACATAATATTTGAGATTGTCCATGTTTGTAACAACATTCATAATGGGGTGTCTCATATTTGTCAAATGTCGTTGTTTCCATCCATAGAATCTTTGTTGGAACTCTCTTGAAATGTCATGGAACTTCCAATTCAACCACCACAAATGTCATTCACTGACCTCGCATAATAATCACTAGTGAATGGGGCTAATGTTGAAATTTCTTCAATATGTTCCTGTATGCATCGAAATTTGACATGGCTAGACTAAACACATGCCTTGACGGTATGGGAGGGTTTTAAGATTCAAGGATGTATGATGACCTGATTACATAATCTTTGAGATCGTCCATTTTTGCAACAACGTTCATAATGGGCATCTCATTGTCAAATGTCGTTGTTTCCATCTGTAGAATATTTGTTGGAACTCTCTTGAAATTTCATGGAACTTCCAATTCAACCACCAAAAATGGCATGCACTGACCCCGCATAGTGAGCAATGAATGGGGCCAACATTGAACTTTCTTCAATATGTGCCTATAGGCATCAAAATTTGACATGGTTAGACTAGACACTTGCCTTGATAGTATGGGAGGGGTTCAAGACTCAAGGATGTATGATGTCATACAGAAAATTTTTGAAAACATTTCAACGTTGGCCCCATTCATAGGTTACCATTGCCCATCATGTACTCTAGCCCTAGCACAATGTCTTTTAATAGTTGTTTCCTTTAAAATTTGATTGATCAAAAAATTAAAATGAAATGAGAAGATCCCTAGTACAATTTATTTTAATAGTTGTACTCTAGCCGAGAAGACCCGCAAACGATTTTTGAAGTGTCGTTATTATAGAAAACTTGTCGCAACATCCATAAAATGAAACATATTTATAGATTTTATAATGTTGCAATTCCGATGATCATTGACCAAATCAAATTTGACTTGGTCAAAATACTAGGTTACGATTAGAGAGGGAAAACCTAGTTTCCACAACGTTGCAACTACGACAACTATCTTCACAAACGTTGCAAGAGAGACGACCATGTCACAAACATGGCAAGAGAGATGACTATGTGGAAAACGTGGAAAGAGAGACGATAACATGGAAAGAGAGACAACAATGTGGCAAGAGAGATGTCAAAGTGGAAATAGTAATGTTATCGGGCAATATGGAAAAAAAAATTAAAATTTCCTTTATTTTTCGATAGTATGGCCAATTTTGTCCATAACGTCACAAATAGAACGTCGAAATTTTTACAATATGTAATAGTGAGGATGAAAGGATGCTATGGGTTCCTTCCTTGAGTTACAAACACATATTTTTCTCAAATCTGTGTTCTTTAGGATTCAGGTGATGGCATCATATTTACTTCCCATGAAGTCCTTCTCTAGGAGCCCAATGGTGTCATCATACATAGCCCCAAAGGTGTCAAGTTAATCTTCAATCTGTTTATCACTTCTAGAGGCCTTGGTGGCTAGCTCCTTTTTATTTGTTTTATTTCTCAATGACATATCCGAACGTGTAAGGAAAAGATGGGATCAATATAAAAATACAAAATCACAATTGACATAAAATTTAATCTATCTAAGTATTTTCAAATACATAAGGATTCACTTGAGCTAATCCTAGGTGGAATATCATCATCTGATGAATAAATCATGATAGCATGCATGGTGAGAAATTTGGTGGACATTAGAGAAAAAATGGCCCAAAAATATGCTCAAAAGTCAAAATTGGAGCAGTTCTTACGAACTGATCTGATGACTATCGAAATAGTTATTGTCAAATGCTCTAATAGCCATCAGATAAGTTAGTATGAAAGGATCTGATAGCCATTGAACAAGTTGATGGGAAGTTTGGATGTGAGACTTTGAGTATATAGGGGGAGATTGTAAAAATTTCTCTGATAAGCTTACATAAATCTGAGAAGTTGGGGTCAACTTCCATGCAGTTAATTGAAAAGGTTAGTGCTAATTATGTTGACGAGTAACTTGGTGCATCGGGGACAGGTTATATATAGTATGTTGATAAGTATCGATAGAGTTGGAAGGAAGTTTTTTGATTGGGAGAAAAAAATTCATATGACAATCCCCGAAAATGAAAGAAGTTGTCTCGATTCGTGCTAAGTCTTATTGTAAGGTTTAATCCAAGCTTGGGATCAAAATATCCCATTGAGGGATTTTGATACTTGAGTTTGTAGATGATATCTCGATCATGATTGAGGCTGCCTTTTTCTTATGACAAAGCACCAGAGTTGGAAAATTTAGCTTAGAGTCAGGGCCATGCAAGCATCGCTGATGCCTTCCGATATCCCTAGATCGTGACAGGTATGGGAACTAGCCTCAACTTAGAAGGATCCATAGTAATACTGATGGATTTTTTAAGAAATAACATAGGTTTATAATGGGGGGAAGAGGTGAAGAATGTTTCTACATCGGTCTTGGGGAGCACCAAGATTTCTATGGTAGAAAATAAATAGAAACAAAAGTAAACCTAAACCTAGAGAGAGAAAAAAAGGGGAAATGAGGGCTTACCTAGTGTTCACAGATACGTGGAGGGTGTTGAGTGGTTGGGGAAAAGGAATCTTGTGCTTATCTTGTATCCACTTGATATCCACTCTCCTTCCTTCAATGTTGGATAAAATGATAATAGCCGATGATGAGTGCTTTTTTATAGGCTTCGAGTGATTTTGGGTCATAAATGCGAGTAGGTGAGGCTTTAAAAATCAATAAAGTTAATGCAAAGTATTTCGATGTACATAGGTGGAATTCGTGGGAAGTCCTCTGATGTATATCGGAATACTTTCCACTGAGTATGTTTCATTTCATCGAAAGAGATGACAAGAACTCTCCAATATATCATAGGAGTTAGTATGAACTCCTTTGATACATCGAAGGGGTTGGCAACAACTTTTGTGATGAAAATTCATCAAAGGGTTGGGTTGTGAGGTTGTTCTTTTGTTATCAGTGAACTTTGAGGTAACTCCTCTGATGTACATCGGGGGATTTCCTATTAACTTACCCGAAAACCAAGAAATTTAACTGGAACTTTTTTATAAGTGATCCATCTTGGAAGATAATAACTTCGCTGACAATGAAGATTGAGGAGCATGTTTAGAGAAAAGGGAATAATCTATTGCAAGGATGAAAGTTGAAGAGTATTCAAAGTCAGGAAATACAAGGGGCTCCATTCTGCTGGAAGGATTTTACAATTTGTTTATAGGAAAATGGAGGGTTGTAGTGCATGACACAAAAAATAGTGACACATTGGGTGAAGCCTTGCATCTTTTTGAGATAGTATCAAAAAACAAATATTTGAGGGGGGAAGCGTTATCGTGCATAAATCAAGAGAGAAATAATAGGTCCCATGGATTAGGTTTTGACAAGACAGCATTTGTAAGTTACAAAGGGGAAGTTAGGACCATGTCTACAAACATATTGTCTCTTTATGCATAATTATTTATATAGAAATGACCTAGGGGAGGCATAAGGAGTATTAAGGGGAAATGAAACATCATGAATGAATAGAATATGAGTTATGATGCATTTCTATGGTGTTTCTCCACTTTCTGTGAGTGTTCATATCCCTGATAGAGTCACCCCGATGTCACAAGCCTTGCTCCACTGCAAGCATGCATCCATAGCCCCGACAAAGATACATGCATGTAGCACGTGATATGGAATTCATTTTCCCAAGTATTTGTAGATTTTAACCTTGTACAATATTTACTGCAAAAATATTTTCAGTAAAAGAACAAAAAATATACAATGGCAAATACAAACATTAAACAGAGATTTTTCCCTTGGAAACCCAAACTAGGAAAACCATCATATTCAATATCCATTCATAGTGATACATTGTTTACAATACAATATACATATAGGGGCCAATGACATGCAAAAACCTAACCCAATGACCTGGATTAGTCAACAACCCTAATTCCTTAACCGAAAATAGAAAACTGTCAGCAAAAACAATGTGCTGAAAAAATGCCCAACAATGGATATGAAAATCGAGGCAACATGAAAAACGAGGCAACAATGCGACATGTTTCCCGAGGTAAAAAAATGTTCTCGAGGGTGATGCCTCTACACCCTCCCTCAAAGCTCCCTGCGCGCCCGACGCAATGCATACACTACTACTCATGCAAAGA
>CBVK0100451057.1:0-15060 GCA_900067695.1 Picea abies | reverse complement strand
TGCAAATTTAACCATCCAAAATCTAGTGCAAGATATCAGAAATAAAGCTAGAAATGACTAGTCAAACTTCCAATGGTTAAAGCAATACTTTGGTGGTATTTAAGGAGTTTTTATATGATGTTATCAATAGGTTTTTATGAAATCCAATTGGATTTAGCAAACAATTGTCACAACAAAAAATTCTAGCCACCAAAATCAGTAAACAATCCACCCAAAAGATAACCAATAACAAGTAGATTTAATATGGCAGCTTGCAAGAAATTTTTAGTGGTAGAATAGTGAGTAAAAAAGAGTTAAATATGAGATTTTCGTAGCCCTAATGGTTGTAGCATTAATTTATAACAACAAAGAGAGATACTTGTCCAATCAAGACACCCCTATGGTACAAGAAGGCTCAAAGCATATATAATCAAATCCAACTTAGATAAGTTCAATATCTCAATATTTCATGTATATCAATGCAATGATTTTGTATCTCAAATGCAAGTATATTGGTTCCTTTTTAATTGGGTTAATGGAGTCTCTTGTGTAATATCTAGGGTTTGTTACTTCTCTAGGGGTGTAAGCCCTTTTACTCCCTACAACAAACAAAACCTAACAAGGTAAATCTACAAGGGTGTAATCCCTTTTACTCCTTGTAGAAACCTTTGCAAAATATATTATTTAATAACAATTATAATATATATTGGTGGAGGGTGTATGCCCTTAAACTCCTTCAAGATTTTAACAAAATTAACCTTACAACCAAGAAGAAACAATACAATAGCATAAATTCCTTACCTAGTTCAAGAGATAGCAAGATAAATCCTCTTTTACCAAGAATATTATACCACAATAGCAAGAACAAAGAATCCAAGAGATAACACCTAGATTATTCCTCCAATAGACAAGTAGCAACATCCAAAAAACATCAAAAAGAGATAGTGCACCTTGCCCAAGTAGGGAAAAATTTTCAACCAATAAGTATGTAATTATCAAGTGAATTATGTTAAAGTGACAATGGGGTGACCTCTATTTATATGAGGTCACCTAAAACCCATTTTACCACTTTTTAAAATTTCAACAATAAATTAGGGAGGCCAAGCTCCTCTATTTTCTCTTTACAACTTAAAATTAGAAAACACATAAAGTAAAATCCCTTTTAGAGGTGACATCATGCCCTAAAGGGTGACTCTAGGCCTCCAAGAGAGACATTTTGGCCTTTGATGAAGAACATTGGGATTCCAAAAGCCATGTGCCATGCCACCAAGTGATCTAGTGCATGACAAGTGTCTCTCTCTCCATCAAACCAAGCGACATCACCATCAACCATGAGAACGCCAACAAAAACCTTAATCCCATGTGATGTCTAGGGAATAAAGTGTGACGTTTAGGCTTTCCAAGGCCAAAGTTGGGGTGTAAGGAGCTAGAACAAGGTCATCTCATGGTGTCTAAGTGCCTCCAAAGGAAAATTTATTCCTCCCATGTGTCCAAGGAGAGGGGGCACATCATTCAATATGTGGGCTTCATGCCCCAATGAAGGTCCAAGAAACCTTGTGCCTTCATGACAAGACTTCCACCTGGAAAGGCCCTGAAAAGACAAACAAGTACGCCCTCCAAGGGTCCACAAGTCACAATTATCATGCCAAGAAAGACATATTTAATAAAATAACCACCCAAATATGTGCATCAAATCCCCCCTTTTCAAAATAAACAAATCCTCAAAGACCTTATACAACTTGCCAAATTTAAGTATGGGAGGGTTATCATGGTGCCCTATTGGGTAGATCATTCTCCAAGTCAAGGAGTGTTTTACAAGGACACCCTCTCTAAGTCATGTAAAAGAGTATGAGGTGGATGGGGGTGTAAATTTTGGGCATGGAGTTTCTTGACATACAAGGGCTCATATTGTCTCATTTATGGATGCCTTTGTAGAGGGTGTGTTGCATCCTCATTTTTAATGCAGCCTTTTTCCAATCCCTTTTATTTGCTATTAATTTGATTAAGGTATGAACATTGAGTACTATATGAAAGGGAAATTAAAGAGTACCACAATGCCACTTGAGGCTAGAACACATTGAGTGTCATGTGCAAGGAAAGTAAAAGTTACCACAATGCATTCCCTCATCAAGAAAGAGATTTATTTATGTGTTTCATCTTATAGGTCCTTGAATTTTCATGGAGAAGAATTTCATTGCTCTCAGGACCACTAGGGAGAGCATTTGGAGGATTAATATTTGTATTTTATCTTTTTCTAGCTACAATCCTCTAGGCCTTCAACCCCTTCTTCCCATGAAATGAGGTACAAGCCCTTCTTGGGTCAATATACCTGAAAACCCGAAAGATGAGGAAATGAAAGGGAAGAAGTAATGGAAAGTGATAAGTATGTGCAGGAATGGTACGATGACCCTTCAAGGAGAACCCTTGTAGTAGCCCTTTTCCCAAGGGTAACCCACTTACTAGGACAACATGTCAACCACCAAGGTGAAATGAGGCAAAAGGCATAATTTACAAGTAAACGTTTTCAAAATTAGGAAAGAACCCTTTGCAACATGTTCAAATGCTTCAAACATCAAAATGACACTTACCACAACACCAAGCTTGTTACCTCATGAAGCAAGACATATTGTCCTTTGTGAGCCAAGATGGGTGTGGTGGATATTGTTTCCATTGGTCAGATGGTGATGTGTGGTGAATGAATGGATCTACCTACTCATCTGCCTCTTGGTACTCCATGTATGAAACCCGTGGGCATCAAGACATCATCTCCATAGTTATCCCTAGGAATGGGGGGATAACATGAACCAAATCCTACACCTTTTGTTCATTTAGTATCAAATTCTTCAACATCTATGTCTCAATGGTATAAGAATCCTACTCATTATGATTGCATGCATCCTCAATATCTACCCAAGTATCGAAATTTCAATTGGTACGCTAACAATTATGATAAATATTTAGTTAAGAAGCAACAATCGTAAAACTTTAAATCAATGCCAACTATTAGGACACATTTATTGCATTCACAATTAGTTATGGCATAATTTACGGACTTAATATCAACTAGTGAAATCCACTACACATTGGTACAAATATCAACTTTGTTTAGTTAACCTTTAGCTTCAATCTCTTCGCTTAACAATCTTGATGGAAGCCTTTTATGCTTCTTTTAAGAAGATGTGTAGTTCGAAGACACTTTTCATGGGAAGACCATTTTGTCACATGTGTTATATGGACAACTTGTTGAGCCATTTTTACCATCATGAGAATATCATCGCAGTCTTGGTTTTCTTACATGAAGAAACCATGTTGATATTTGACACTCTTGCCTTACTAGAATCTTTGTTCAATCATTTTCGACTTTAAAAATTTTGTTTTCCATCTACTATGTTGGAATTTGAGTTCTTATGCTAACAACTTATGCATAATCTCTTTCACACTTGGGTTTTAGTTTCTTGTATTTGTTTATGTTTCCCTTTTAGAGTAAATACCTTCAGAGACACACTCACTTGGGTGTGATGATGTTTCCTTGATGGGATTTATTGCTCATCCCCTCATATTTATACTTATTCTTCCACTTTTATTCATCACATACATACATTATTTTCTTCTGATAACTCTACAATGGTATATTTAGTTCATGTGCTATGATTTTATGTATGAGTTTCTTACTTAGAAGTGGTGTGGTGGTTTCTAACCTTGTCATGAAAGCGATAAAAAGTATGTATGAACTGATAAATATTCTTAAAATTAAATACTTTATTATTTTGTCTCGTATACCATGAGGGGACATAATTATCCTTAGAAAGGTGTTTCATGACCTGGGCCACATATTACTATGGGTGTTCTAAGTTGAATAACATAACCCATATCCTAACCATGTCTAAACATATTCCATCCTTTCCCTTTCATTTCCATATCAATCATAAAAATTCATCTACCACTTGTGATTTGACTTCTTCAATGTCATCTAGCAAGGTCTAGAGAAGAAATTGAAGAAAATATGCAATCCTAAGTAAAATAAAGTCAAAATGGCTAGAGGAGAGAACCTAAATAAAAAATGAACGAAAATAATAAAGCTAGAGCTCTATCACTTCATTAAAATATGCCTACCCCCTAAATTTGTTGGGTTTTTATATTCTTTGCAGTGAAATAACAACCATTCGACTGTCTAGTTGAGGTGGATCGACTAGGTGATAAATCTATCGATGAGTCAAGTCGGTTTGATGGTTAAGTCAAGTTCAAAGTGATCAACCGAGAATTAGAATTTGAAGTGATTGAAGGGAAGTAAAAAAATCAACCAACATAAGGTCTATAGGAGTTCGAGTGGAAACCGACTGAAGATCGACTGGAGGTCAACTGGTAGTTGAATGTAACAAAATCCCAAGATTCATGGGATTGCAACCAATTATCTGTGTGGAACTGTAACTGTTTTTGGGCACCATGATTTACGGTTTTCCATGTTGTAAAGCCTATAAATCATGTGTGTTGTAATATTGTAGAAGCGAATCTTTAGAAGATGTTGTTGGTCATGCAGATCCAAGCTGTATTGGTTGCAAGTTTTTTCTTGTGTAATTGAAGAGAGTATAATGGAAATTGTGTTTTAGGTGTAGACCATGGTTATACATGTAACTCTTTATTCAATGAATGAATAAGAAAACAAGAGAGAAATATGTTCAAGGAATATTGGTTTTCCCATTTGGGTTTCCAAGGTAAAATATTTGTGTATTGTGTGCTTGTCATTTATTTTTCCTGCTTAAATATGGATTCTCTTTCCTGGTCGGTTTAGTGTGGGTGTTTATTTCCTAAAATGTGGTATCAAATCCTATCTGAGTTGTTCGGTTACAATTCATATCAAATAAAGGATAAGTATATCTTGGATCTAAGATAAACATGGTCTAGTTGGAGTTGTAAGTCAACGATATTTAAAGTTGTGCTTGAAAGAATGGAAAGTAGTTTGAGGATAGAGATCAAAAAAATCAATGGCTTGAATTTTGAGCTTTGGAATCTTAAAATTGAAGATGTCCTTGTAGATAGAGAACAATGTGAAGTTGTAATCCCAGGTACCATTCTGACGGGTATGCCGAGGGAATAATGGGAGAAAATCGAAAGAAGGGCAAGGAGTATGATTCAAATTTGTCTCGCAGATTGTGTGTTGTTGAATGTCTCAGGTGAATGCTTGGCAAAGAAACTATGGGACAAGTTGGGAAGCTTGTACTAGTCAAAATCCCTGGCAAACAATTTTTTTCGTAGAAATAAATTGTATCTTCTGAGGATGAGTGATGGGACCTCAGTAATAGAGAACATGAATACATTCAATACTATAATAAGTCAGTTATTTTTTTTGGATATTAAAATAATTGAGGAGGAGAAATGTATTAGCCTATTATATTCTTTTCCAAACTCCTAGGATAACTTAGTCGTGGATATATATAGTAATTCAACCACACTAGTGATATAAGATATGGTTGCATCTCTACTGTCAGAAGAAATGAAATTAAAGAACATGGAAGGATTGACCAAAGATGCCTTAATGGTGAGAGGTCAACCAGTCGACGAAGATAAACGAAAATCCTCTAGTACAAATTCTAAGTTGAAGGGTATATCTAAATCCTTGGTTTAGTCGACGAGAATATGATGGAAATATGGTAGAGTTAGTAATCACAAGAGAGACTACAAGTCAAAGGAAATAGAATTCAGTACAAGATCCGACAAGAAGCAATCGACTAAGTGAAACACTACTCTGAATAAAGGAGGTGATGTCTATCTGGCATCGACTAGTGCACAGTCATATCAAGATGTTTAGTTGATTGAATTATGAGCATATTTTCATATGAAACATCAAAGAGAATGGTTCTGTGAATATGAGATATATGACGGGGGAGATGTGTTCTTGGGGGACAACTCAACAACCAAAATTGTTGGACATGGAAGATTCCAACTAATACTATGGGATGGGAGGAGTAGAACCCTTCTAGGTGTGCTACATATTCTGGGTTTGGAAATAAACAGGAGATGTAGCCCAAGAGCGGGGTGAACTCCTTTATCAAATTGATGTGTTTATGTGCTTATGTTCATTGATTATGCTGCTGTCTATGTGTATTTTTCATAAGTAATCCTTTAATCTATGTGTTGCAAACTGATCCATTTTCTTTAAACACATAACATTTACATTGCAAATAATTTCAAGTATTTCAAGTATTCTTCATTTTTAGATCATCAAGAACAATGGGAAGCGATATGTCTGGGAACTATTTTGATGGGTATGTCAAGGGAATAATAGGAAAAACTTGAAAGAAGGGCAAGGAGTATGATTCGACTTTGTCTTGCAGATTTGGTATTGTTGAATGTCTCAGGGGAAGACTCTATAAAGGAATTGAGGGACAAGTTGGGAAGCTTGTACCAGTCGAAATCCCTGGTAAACAAGATGTTCCTATGAAAGAAACTTTATCTTCTAAGGATGAGTGATGAGAGCCCGATAACAGAGCATCAAAATGCATTCAATACTATAATAAGTCAGTTACTGTATGTGGATATTAAAATCACTAAGGAGGATAAATGTATTAGCCTATTATGTTCTTTGTTAGACTCTTGGGATAGATTACTTATGGCTACATGGAGTAACTCGACCACATTAGTGCTTGAAGATGTGGTTGCATATCTATTGTCATAAGAAATGAGATGGAAGAACATGGAAGGATCGATCAAATATGCCTTGATGGTGAGAGGTCGACTGATTGACAGAGATAAAGGAAAATTATTTGGTAGAAATTCTAAGTCAAAGGATATATCTAAATCCTCAGTTTAGTCGATGAGAAGATGTTGGAAATGAGGTAAATCTAGGCATTACAAGAGATATTGCAGGTTGAAGGAAATAGAAGTTAGTACGAGATCCAATGTGAAGTAGTCAACTAAGAGAAATACTACTGTAAATAAAGGATGTGATGTGTATCTAGCGTCGACTAGTACACAATTAGATCAAGATATTCGGTTGATCGAATCAGGAGAATCCTTTCATATTACACCTCACAGAGAATGGTTATGTGAATATGGGAGATATGAAGGGGGATATGTCTTCTTGGGGAATGAATCAACAACCAAAATTGTTTGACGGGGAAGAGTCTGACTATTATTGCAATATGGGAGTAGTAGAACCCTTCCAGGTGTGATACATATTCCAGGTTTAGGGAGAAACCTGATATATGATAGTAAGATGAGTGATGAAGGTGTGCACACTCTATTTCAGAAGGATACATGCAAAATGGTCAGGGTTGTGATGGTATTAATGAAAAGAGCTCAGATTGGAACCCTATACAAGTTGTTAGGGAATGTCAAATCGACTGGATGCAACAACATTGTTGTTCTTGAAGTCAACTCAACTTCGAATCGAGTTGATTCAACTTGGGTTGAGTCGATATAAACCAAATCAAGTTTTATTCATCAAGTCAACTCGACCATGTTATGGCACCAAAGGATGAGACACATTGGTGAAAAATGACTTTGAGCTATGCACAACAAAGGTATGGTCAAAGGTTTTCTTCATTGTAATTTGGAAGTTAATTTTTGTGAAATTTTCATATATGGAAAACAAAATCGGGTTAGGTTCCCATATGGAGTGACAAGGGAAAAGGGGATTCTAAAATTAATTCACAGTGATGTGTCTGGGCCTATACCAATCCCTACACTTGGTGGATCCCTGCATTATGTTTCCTTCATAGATGATTTTTCCAAGAAATCATGGATATATATCTTGAGGAAGAAATCATAGGTTTTTGAGAAATTCAAATATTTTAAATCTCTTGTGGAAAACCAGACAGATAAGAATATCAAGGTGTTGAGAACTGACATTGAATATGAATTATGTGAAAAGGATTTTGAGAACTTATGCAAGTAGCATGGGATATCATTCCTAAATACCACACCATTAACCGCACAACAAAATGGAGTTTTTGAAAGAATGAAAAAGATGTTGATGGATAAGGCAAGAAGCATGCTCAGTGGTGTCGAGCTCGCACAATAATTATGGGCAGAGGTAGTCGACACTGCAAAATATTGGGTAAATAGGTCTTCTTCATCAATGCTATTCAACATGACTACACATGAGTTATGGTTTGGTAAGAATCCTTCTCTTCAACATCTAAGAGTATTTGGCTACGATGCATTTGTTCTTTTTACCAAGGAGAAGAGGAATGAGATGGAAAATAAGTAAGTCAAGTGTATTTTCATCAACTACAAGGATGGAATGAAAGTATATAAAATATGGGATTTGTTGTTAAGGAAAACAATGCATAGTAGAGTTGTGGTATTTAGGGAAGTCGAAGGAACTTCCAAGCCTAAAGGGGTTCAGATAGAAAAAGAACCAGAGAAGTTGTCGTTTGAACTAAGGAACAAATAAAATGATTTAGATGAGTCGACTGAATCAGATGAAGAGGTGGAAAAATTGACTATGGCTGTAAGGAAGTCTGAACGAGTAAGAAAACAAGATGAAAGGTATATCCCACCCAATTTTTGTTTTACATTTATGTTGGCTACCACTGATGAGGAGCCCAAGTTGATCAAGGAGGCAGTCGACTAGACAAAGGATATACTCTGGAAGGATTCCATGGTCGAAGAAACATAATCCTTTCACAAGAATGAGACATGAGATTTGGTTGAGATACCTAGTGGAAGGAAACTTATCGGTAACAAGTGGGTGTTCAAGAAAAAATTGAACGCAACAAGTCAAGTTGAGAAATTCAAAGCTCGATTGGTAGTGAAAGGGTATTCCCAAGTCAAGGGAGTTGAATTCGGTTATATTTTTTCCTCTATTTCAAAATTAAATCCAATTAAAGTACTAATGCCTTTGGTAGCAACATTCGATCTTGAGATAGAGAGAATGGATGTGAAGACAATGTTCCCACATGGGGACCTGGAAGAAGAAATCTACATGAAACGACCTGAAGGATTTGACATAAAGGGAAAGAAAGATCTGGTGTGTAAATTCAAGAGATATCTTTATGGTCTAAAACAATCACCAAGGATGTCACACCAAAATTTTGACACCTACATCCTTAGTTTAGGATTTGTGAGAAGCAAGGCTGATCACTGTGTATATTCCAAATAGAAGGTGCATGTTTCATGTATGTAGATTTGTATGTCGATGACATGTTGCTGGTTTGAAAGAACATGGATGCAATAAAGGAGGTGAATATGCAGTTGTCCTCCAAGTTCTACATGAAGGATATTGGTGTAGTGAACTTCATTATCGGGATGTAGATCAAGAGAGATCGAGTTGTTATAAATATTTGGTTGAACTAGAGGAAGTATATTGAAACAATCTTGAAGCATTTCAACATACATAATTGTGAACCTGTAAAGATCTGATTCCTGTGGGAGAAACACAAACTATTGAACAGTGTCCAAAGACGTAAGAAGAAATAGAGAACATGACACGTGTTCCCTATTCTAGTGTTGTTGGTAGGATGATGTATATTGTTGGCACCCAAAGTTTTGGGTCCAATTTTGTGCATGCACACAAATGAAGTTGTGCACACTCATTTCATAGTTTTGTGAAAATATATAGAAATGCACAGAGAAATTCCAAAAAATGCACATCGAATCTATTTTTGTTAGAAATGTGTCAAGCATAAAGACTACCAAGTGTGTGTCGATCTGAGTTTTGTTAGTTGCATTGTAAACCAAGAACATGCCCACTGGAATCAAGAAAAGAATCACTGGGAAGTCTCCCAGAATGATTATTGACAGTAGTAAATGAATACGTGGGGCGACCAAATGATGAGTTGGCCAGGAAGTTAAGATTTCCCTTGATGCAGAGAGTCTATGTAGAGCGTTGGTAGGCACCAAAAATGTGTGAGGCAGTTGGATCAGATAAGTGAGTGGAGCAGAGAATAAAGAGACAACGCTCCCTAACAATGAAAGATATAAAGTGGAGCTCTAAGCTCAGAACAAGAGTTAGCTAGTTAGTATGTGAAAATGTCAATTGGCTATTAGCCTCAAGCTCAATCTGATCTTGTTGTAATATTGTGATGTTGCGAATTTACTCTTGTTTCTTTGTTTTGTCTGATCCTAAAGCAAGGTGCATGGTGCATCATATTGTAATCCCATTGTTATAAATAGTAATGATATGAAGTCATATGGTTACCCTAAGAAGTTGTTCAACGTACTGTATTCTTGAATATGATATGATGTTTCCATTAATAAAGATATGACAGTTCGAATATATTTTGTGTATGTTGTGAATGAGATGGTTATGTGTGTAGATAGTTTTAATTCTTAGTCCTAAAATAGTTTTTCATACATGATTTATATGGATTCCAATGGTAGAATTTTTCGTATATTTAATCCTCCATATTTGACACAAGACCTTATGGTCTCTGTGATCCTATATGCATCTTGGGTGATACCTTTCTTAGCCTTGGCCAAGGACTGGTATGTTGGTGCTTTGGGGTTTTGTTGGACACACTCTGGATAAACCCTAGGTCTAAACATCCCCAGTGTTAAGAAGGTTGGCGTGCATGCAAGAGTGGACCTAAGCAGTGACACAAAACCCAACATATGCAATGGTATGCACTTGACCAAATATTTCTCATGCAACGGGAGTGTTAAGTAGATACATGTTGACACTTGGGAAAGAGCATTGGAATATTGTCAAGAGAGTGTTCAGGTATCTGTGTGGCGCAAAATATTATGTTATATTCTACCAAGGGAAACTTGAAACTGACAGGGAAATAAATGTACATGGCTTTGTTGACATCGACTAGGATGGAGATCTAGATCAGTGAAGGTTGACCAATGGATATGTGTTCAATATGTTTGGCGGAGCAATGAGATAGATAATTAAGCGATAGGATTTTGTAGCCTTGTTGAAAACATAAGTTGAATACATGGAAACCACTCATGAAAGAAAATAAGTAATATGGTTGCATCAATTGTGTTCAGGGATCAAGTTTGTGCAAAGAGATATGAAGAAAAATTGTGACAGTCAAAGCACGATATTTCTGGAAAAGAACCCAACATACCATTCCAGAATGAAAAATGTTGATGTATAATACCATTTGATGAGAGGCACGGTGGAAAGAAACAAGGCATTGTTGGAGAAAGTAGACACATTGGAAATCATAGAAAACTCTTTGACCTAGTCTGTGAGTGTTGTGAAGTTGTCTTGGTGTAGAGAGGCAATGGGAATTGCTTCCTTGGTTCAAAGAATAGGTGTTCATCTTTTGATGTATCAAAAAATAAGAAAACAAGTGGGAGAATGTTGGTTTGTTATATTATTTATAGTGAAAGAATAAACATTCAACAATCCATTTGAGGTGGATCAACTAGGTGATAAGTCGAGTCGATGGTTAAGTCGAGGTCAAAGTCAAAGTGATCAACATGAATTCAAAAGGTCAGCCAACAAGAGGTCAAGTGGAAACTGATTGGAAGTCAATTATAAAAGAAACCCAAGATTTGTAGGATTGTAGCCAATATCTGTGTGGATCTATAACCATTTTTGGGTGCCATGATTTAGGGTTATGAATGCTACAAAGCCTATGAATCAGGCATGTTGTAATACTGTAAAAGATAATCTTTAGCAAAGGTTGTTGGTCATATAGATGCAATCTAAATTGGTTTTAGGGTTGCTATTGTGTAATGCAAGAGAGTATGATGGTGATTGTTTCTTAGGTGTAGAACAATGTTATTCATGTAACTCTTTATTCAACGAATGAATAAGACAACAAGAGATAAAGACACTCAAGGAATGTTGGTTTTCCTGTTTGGGTTTCTAGGGTAAAATATCTGTGTATTGTCTGTTTCTCATTTATTTTTCTTGCTTAAATTTGTATTCTCTTTCCTAGTTGGTTTAGTGTGGGTGTTTATTTCCTAAAAAAAGTCCTATGTTAAAAATGCATTGTCTAAAGAAAAGGGTAAATAAAAAATCTGAAGTGGTAACTCTAAGGAAAACAATTCCCTCTCAAATGTTTTGCATAGTATAAATGAAGATTCATAGCTAAAAAGGATAGTTGGACCAGTTTATAGACCTTAGATCATTAAAAAATGTACGTAAAGGTCAATTCATAAAATGTTCCCTTCTGTTTCCTTTAATTATTCATCATTTACCTATCTCTAACTAAGTCAGCTAGGAAATACTTGATGTTCTAAGCATTAATACACCTAATAGGGGTAAGGTTGGCCTACCATGGTAGACTTAGGAAAATGTAAAGTTAATTAATGTGGTTTGTTAAATGGAATTATTTGATGTGATTTTTCCTAATGACTTGTGTTTTGAAGCTTGAATCATCATTATAGGTGGGGCTCCCTGTATTGGAATCTGTACACCATGTCCTGGGATCCATGTCATTGCATTAGGATCTATGATATCACAATGAACAATTATTAGGACACCACATCATCATATCTATCGTCCACGTCATAATTTTGTACGTTTGGAATGATATGAGTACATATGGACATTGTATCATGGTTTTCCTAGCACATGTGATGGGCATGCCCTTTCATGACCCCTTTTCTCACACGTGGGAGTTGATTTAATGTATTATTGAGCTTCTTATTCTTGTTCACATGTGTGGACAATTTGTAAGATGATTTTTCCTTCACACATGCCTCTAGAAGTTTCTATAAGGAGGCACACTTTGCATTTGACCTATTCACATGTGTGAATCTTCCACAAGCTTCTAAAAGGAGCACTCTTTCTCTCTCCTCCTGTCATACGTGTGGATATGGTTTGTTAGATTTCTTCATGATTTTTTTAGAGGAGCACTTCACTTTTTGACCACTTTGATCTCACAAGTGTAGGATTTATCTCATTGTGAGGAGGGTGCATCACATGTCCTTTCTCTCTCACACAAATATGTGGGAGTTAGTTAGTTAGATGATGAATCACAGAGTTTATTGATATTACCACTTGAATTGATCCCCTGGTATTTTATTGATGGTTTTGAAGGCCTCTCAACCTATATAAAGAGGGCACTCAACTCATTTTACTTATTGGAAATAAAGTGGAACACTTATATCCATTTGTGTGCAAGGTCCTCATTCTTCTTGAGTAATGTTTCTAGGGTTTTTATAAAGAGATTCTGGAAATTTTCAAGATTTGTTGAGGTAATAGCTATCATGAGAAGGAATAATGCAATTAGGGTATGGATTTAATCCTATTTTATTTTTTTATTTGATTTTCTAAACTAGATTTCATTTTGTATTAGGAATAAATATCTTCTATTGTATTTCTTTAACAAGAATCTAGTTTATTAATGACTAGTGATATTAGGGTTTATTTCTCAAGAATTAACCTCCCTTCCAAATCTTGCAAAGTTTAATTTTATTGGTTTGATGATCTTCCAAGTATTCAACATGATACTTGGGGACTTTAGCAGCTAATTCAAAAGGGATATGGACTAGGGTTTGTGGAGTACATGCCCAATGGTAGCAGTTGGGGTTCGACTTCTTTTCTAATCTCTTGTTATAATTTTTCCCCTTTAAATTTTTGTTTGTTGACAACCCATGGTTTTAAGAGACTTTATTTCCAAATATGGGTTTCATTTCCAGGCTTGCATTGGATAATAGATTCATATCAGGTTGCTAACTTGGAATTTGGTCCATTCTACAAGTCATTCTCTTATAATATGTTTTAAATCTAAATCCATTTGTAGGATTTAAGTTAGATCAAAGGGTTGATTTCAAATTTATTCATGGATCTAGCTAGACATTTCTTCGGTTAACCAAATCATGGCATCAAAGGTTAATAAACCATAGATTAATAAATTGTATGGTGCTGAAATTATGCTCATCTGAGTGTGATCTTGTCATATTAATAGTAGATAAGTGATAATCAAATGGGATGAACATTATAAGAAAAACAGTAATACAACTTTTTCTAAGTATTTGAATCTCTTTCTAACATCATAAAATAAGCTAAATTGATGATGCACTATGAATATTTTTGACAAATATTAATACATCATTCTATTTTACATTCAAGGGTTTAATGCTTGTTGAACAATTCAAACATTAGGCTTTTTAATGCTCTAGTTGATTAAGTATTCAAGGGTTTTTCATATATCTACTTCATTGTTTTTCCCATGTTCGAATGTACTAAGTGATCCAAGGATTCGATCTTAATCAAACACTACTTTTAAAATGTTCTCATGATTAATACAAAAAATATCATTTGATCAAAATCGTTCATTTTGAGTCTTGTTTTTTAAGGACTGTTGGCACAGTCATTCTCGAGCATTCCATTGTTTGATAATATAATGGATTAAATATGCTAAATCAACTTGAATAAAATTAAAATGACCTAGATTAAAGTTATAATCTTTTTGTTGTTTGATGATGGTTCATGCTTCACTATTGTACTGCAATATATGGCTGGAATGTCTAATTAATAACATCTATTATGAAATGTTTTATAACCATATTTATACCTAAAGGCTTGGATAGCTTGTTGTCTTAGTTATTGGTCTCATAAACTGGGTAAAATTTTTGTCATAATATGGCTTGGTTGCTCATACTTTGCAAAAGAAACAAAACTTTGTCTAAACTTTGTATGAGCTATATTTTTTTTTTGAGAAATTATATGTGAAGTGGTATAAAGGGAATATATTTGTCTCATTAAAAATTGTTTGAACCCTATTCTCTAACCATTTATGTTTACTCAGAATATTAACATTTCAATGAGTTTTATAATGGTTCAAGTTTACACTTTCTCCCGATACAATCGTCTGAGTATGAATCTAGTTAAGCTTTCTAGGTAGCCATAGTCTTTTGGTTTTGTCATACTCTCTTTATTTTCTAGCATATTTGAGTCACATTTTGTATATTGCAAGAATGTTGAAATATTTTCAAATCCACAATACTCATTTGAAGTATGATGGAATTGGTGAAACTAATAATGATCATTAAAATTTTGTATTGACTCATTGCAATATTCTTAGCACAAGTTCAATATTGTCTCACACAATTTGATGATTTGGTTAACCATACTTGCAAATCAATTTAATCTAACTTACACTCCCATTTCACACTATAACAATTGGCTTAAAGATTGACCCATAAGGACCCCCCCCCTAGGCTAGGGTA
>CBVK0100451055.1:0-10295 GCA_900067695.1 Picea abies | reverse complement strand
TAAAATACTGTCCTGATATTTCAAATTACTAAAGCAAGTGAAAAATAATGCAACTGCTAATTTATTACATTATTTTACCCTACAATAATAAGGAAGACATGCTATTTACTTCACAAATAGCAACTGGTATGGAAAGTGTTTAGATCCCTTCCATGAATTCCACTACTAACTTGGTGGAGATTCATGTTCTTTTTACCATTTCACGGCATTCCTATCTCGATTAGTTGTCATTTAGTTATGATAAATTAAAAGTCAACTACTAAGATCTCAAAGGTTACTCTTTTTAAAGCCTTAACCACAATTCTTTGGTCACAAATAATAACTAAGCCTTTTGACCAACCAGTTGCCATCATAGCTTCACATTCGCTCCATTTCCACATATACTTCTACTTTTCATTTTTGCTTCCAAGATTTTGTTCTCTCAAAACTGAACACTGATTTAATAACACCTATCAGTATCTTTCCATTTTAATGCTCTTTGTTTTGGGGGTGAGTGAGTCCATCCTCTTTTATCTTCCAAGAAACTATATTCATCTATGAGGCTTTTGGGATCTTGTTAATCCCATCTTGTCTGACTAATAGGGATGATTTTAAGGGCTAAATTTCGCTCATAGGCTAATTTTTTTCCATGGTTTTATACAAACTATATAAAATTCTTAGAAATTTAAATATTTTTATAAAAATATCGCCAAACATTTATAGTTGGCATATGAAGGATCAATAAGATTCGCCAAGGATTCTACATTTTAAAATAATTTTCCATCCTTAAAATCATCCCTGCTAACTAAGCTCGTTCTATATATGTGATCTTCTATCCATGGGTATATAAATTTGCAATTTCGTTCACTCTCCTTTTTCTTCCCTTTGTTTTTCTATATCCAGTTACATTTTTGCTTTATGAATTCTAAGTCTTATCAGGATAAGCCCTCTATTGTTTCCTTTCATTTCACTTCCTCCTGAGTTTGTGCTTCTTCCTTCGCTTCCTCTATCATCAGATCTTTCTGGGTTCGTATCTCTTCCACATCATTCCATTCTAGATCTAGCTCCTATTCTGTAACTTGAGAAGAGATAAACCTCTCCTCTCTCCTTCTGTTCTTACTCTTAAGAGCTTGTTTTTCTCCTCTCGTCTTCATGTTCTTCCTCTGGGTATGTTTCCTTTCCTACTGTAAGGCCCCTATTATTTAAAACTTTCTCAGTTGCAGGTTGGGGCCATTGTTGAGTAAACCTCCCACTGGCTAGTGTGTGCTTCATCTTGTTTCATTGCTTGGGACCATGGAGTGTTAGGAAAATTTTAGGCCATATGAAAATACTTGTGACAAGGCCTATATTTGAATGGAATGATTGCATATTATTTTCCCCCAGAAGAAGAAGCTTTGCACCATTAGAATGATTTTTATAACCAGAACAATTTTTTGTAAGCTGACATTGACACAGGTCTTAACAGACATAGCTGGCTTCTTGTGTTTTTGACATCCTAAACCTTTCAAACATTTCCCTAAATATTCCCCTATTCTCTTTAAGGTTTCTTCTTCTGAAAACTCAGTGCAATCCTGGGAAACTGGACCCATACTGGGACTACAGATGGGAAGTCATTCATGGTGTCAAACTCCCATCCTAGAACTTCATGAATAACCCTGATAAGAAACTGTTGGCGGCATTCATTCTTATTTGTATCGTGGTCAACAACTTTATGTTGTAAATCCTAGCACATTAGGTTATGTGAGTTAGTACCATATTAAGAACAATTACAAGTTTCATATGCAATCATGAGCGAATATGTGCACCCATGTGTGGGAGAATCAAAGTGGTTAGAATGTTGCAATGTAGCGTATTATGGAAAAAATATCCCATGGCCACTTATTGTGGAGGAATTTATAGGTGTGGCATTAATAGGGAGTCAGGATTCTCCATGTACTACTAATATATATGATATTGAATGAAAGCATGTCCCATTTATGAGAACTTTGTGCATCTAATGTTTGGGTCATCATGTGTGCTTCATCGAATGCATGTGATCTTGGAGTCTTATTTTTCACATTTGGTATCAAAGCCAGCACCCTGCTGGCTTGTGTGAATGTGTTTGAATGCATTGTCCTATGTGATTGTATTGGCCTGTGTCATGTGAAACATGTAGGCATCAGAGTTATAGAGTCATGTGAGTGGATGGCTATGTTTCTTACTTAAATCTTGAATATCTGATATGTGACAGTGAAGAGAGGACCTGAGATTGTGTTTTGTGTTCTACAGTCTATCTTTTCACACAATCATTTTTTGGGACTGCACATATGCGAATGTGTGATGTAGACACTGGAGAGTCATTGTTGACCTTGAAAGCGCTACAGCTATATGGATGGAGGGTAAAATACTCACGTGTATCCAATAGAGTTCACAATACACTGTTAAATGTTCATTTTGTTAGCTGTGTGAAATAATTGCATAGCAATGTGATTTTATTTTATTGTTGCTGCTGCTGTTTTGGAAAAATGAGTTGTGTGGATTTATAGCACTGGATATTTTCCTCCATGTGTGTACTGTGATGCATTTTCTGCTATGAAGCCTAATGGCTGATTATCAAATTTCAATTACAACTAGATTAGCAGAAATTCCTGTGAATATCTCCCTTCATTTTTATACCAGCAATGTGTTGAGGAATTTGTTTCCTTTCGGAAAAATACAGTTGGCCTATGAAGAGCTACGTGGGCATTGTGCTTGCTATAGAGTATGTGAATATTTTCTGGCTCCTCTATATGTGATTTGAAATGTAGGTGGTGTAAGTGTTGTTTCTCTTCAACATTTTATAAAGCACTGGTGTGAAAGGTGGCCTTTCCTATGTGAAACTAGCTATATGAGATCTCTTTGAAATTTACTGGGCTGTGACTACGGTTGTAGTAATGAGTTCATGGTTTCTGGTATCTGCATAAACAGTAACATTAAAGAGGATCAAGCCATTGTTTTAACTTTTAAGTACACATTGCGATCCAATGAATTACAATCTCCATCTTTGAACATTGACAATCTGTGTACTGTGAGGCATTTTCTGCTATGGAGCCTAATGGCTGTGTATCCAATTTCAATTACAACTAGATTGGCAGGAATTCCTGTGAATATCTACCTCCACTTTCCTCCACATGTGTACTGTGAGGCATTTTCTGCTATGGAGCCTAATGGCTGTGTATCAAATTTCAATTACAATCAGATTGGCAGAAATTCCTGTAAATATCTACCTTCACTTTTATACCAAAAATGTGTTGAGGATTTCGTTTCCTTTTGGAAAAATACAGTTGGCCTATGAAGGGCTATGTGGGCATTGTGCTTGCTATGGAGAGTGAATATTTTATGGCTCCTCTACATGTGATTTGAAACGTAGGTGGTGTAAGTGTTGCTTCTCTTCAATATTTTATAAAGCACTGGTGTGAAAGGTAGCCTTTACTATGTGAAATTAGCTATATGAGTTCTCTTTGAAATTTACTGGGCTGTGAATACGGTTGTAGCAATGAGTTCATGGTTTAAGGCATCTGCATAAACAGTAACTTTAAAGAGGATCAAACCATTGTTTTAAGTACATATTGGGATCCAATGAATTACATTCTCGATCTTTGAACATTGACAACCTGTAAAAGTTGTGTTATTGCCCTCTCCCTCACCATTATTCAGTTAAATGACAGTGTGGAAGTTTCCATGCTTCAACATGGTTTTCTACTTTTATAGTAGCAATTTTCATGTGTGAGCATGGCATTGAAAGGGGATTCCAGTGATTTTCTCCCAGCTGGCTGTGTAGGGGTTAAACAAAACAATACAGCTGTGTTATTTTCTGCACGCAGCAAGACAGTGGCAGAACATTGCGAATGGTGGCATCGTTATTGTTAGAGTTTTAGGGTAAAATGCAGATAGAGATCACTTTTTAATTTTCAAAACAGAAACTACTTTGATCTAAAGTACAAACAGCTTATAGAGTCAGATCTATAGTAAACAATGATAATAGAGGCAGGCAGACAAAGATTAACAATAAGAGATCTTTGATCTTGGAGCATAAGAGCATATCTAGTAAAACAGCAGTTTAGACAAGGCTCATTCAAGTATCAATGTAAGCTCAGAAACAACAGTAGATCTGTAGACTAAGTTTAGTGAAAACAGTTCTAAAGAAACAACAGTAGATCTATGTTCCAGATAGCAAGAGAGAACTTAGATTATGTGCTACAAAACTTAGATCTTGAATAATGACAAAGAGCTCTTCTATAAATTACAGTAGATCTATATAAACTAATCTTGGAACAAAGAGTTCTTCTAAATGTAGCAGCTGAGTTAATGTACCAGCAGATTGATAAAACCACTGTACAGTTACCTCAGATCTGTAACTAGAGATAGATTTGAAACATACCTGAAGATAGTCTTACCTCAGAAGATTGGACAAGGTCACAGAGAAGATCAATCCTTACTTGTTATGCTCAGTTAAAGGCAAGGTTCAAGGATCAGTAACTGATCTTTTACTAAGCCAAAGAGGAGAAGGAAATTTCATGCCACTGGTATAAGGTTGCTGGAATTCAAACCCTAAGATAGAAACCCTCATGGCTGAGAGAACACAGCACACACATTAAAAGGAACAAGGAGGCACCCACAACAACTGAGTTTACTATCACCCCTCATCTGATTTGAGGCCGCAGCCCTTCCTCAACATTCACAAAATGTTACAGCAGATTTCTGTCACCATAAGGAGGACACGGCAGCCAAGGAACAAGGAGTGCAGCACCCACGGTATCCTCAACAGGTAGCGGCATCCTCAGCTGAACTTACTACAGCAATGAATTCTCTCACAACAGGCTGCGGCAATGTAAACCAGAGATCCAGACTGCAAGGGCAAAGGCTCCACGCTAGGACTGCATCAAAAACCAGAGCCGCAGGTCTATCTCCATGCTAGTGCTCTTACAAGATTGAGGCCGCAAGTCTGTCTCACACTAGGACAGTTTCAAGACTGAAGCCGCAGGTTTGTCTCACACAAGGACAACAATAAAGTATGAAGGTGTGTTTTAGAATGAGAGGGGAGGGTCCTTTATATATTGGTTAGGGTAAGAGTTAGGGCTAGAATAGAGGGCGCTAGGGCCCTAGATCTCGTCTAGGGTCTTAGCCATCCTTCAGGAGAATGGCTCTCGCTGCTGCATGTAAATTTAACAGTTATTACGCATCTATATCTGCCATGCATTTTTTCTTCATTGCAATGTGTGAGGGATGCAATTTTTTATTTTTATTGAAAGTGTCAAGAATAGGAGTGCTTGTGTAACAGAAATCTTTGAGCATGAATTCACTCTGCTGGGAATCTAGTTGTCAATGAAAATCCAGCCGGAGGGATAAAATGATCTCATGGGTCTGAAAGCTCAGAATCTGATAAGGAGATGGTTTTGCCAACAAATGATATGCAAGTGGTTGTTGCAGGCACTCCTACAGAGGACCGGGCAGAGGTCAAAAAGAAGAAAGGGAAAAAGGGTCGGATTGAGATCATTGTCCAATGACAGTTTGTGACACCTGTTGTTAGGTGTCCTTTCTTTTCAGCTAAAATGTTTTATTTAATAGCGGATGTCTATGAAGGAATCATGAAATGCTGAAAAGCATCTGAAGAATGTAATTTTGTTTTTTGCTAAATAAAACTATGATTTTTTTCCATGGTATTTGAAAAAAAACAGAAATATTTGGCCCTTGTGAACAACAGCTTGTCTTTTTCTTTTTTGCATTCACTAAAACTGCGTATTTCTTCATTGAGAATCATCTTTTTTGGCCTAGTATTGCCAGTAATGGCATGTTTAATTCTTGGATGGCAGTGTTCTTTTATTGATATTTTCAGCAGACAGTTGACTGAGAAAAGCATATCTGTAAGTCAAAAACAAGTGATAATGGCAGCATAAAAGTCGTGTCATAGTGGCATGTTGCAGCTGGCAACAAAACCGTATTCGAGTCTGATCATAGCCATTTGATATTATCTGGCAGCCTGAAAATTCCTTTTAACGCCTGTTATCCACCAAGTTTCACTAGGATGGACTTGCAGATGAGCCGCCAAAGATTGAACGATTACTTGTTCAAAATTCATAGTTTAGAAGTCCAGCCGGCCATTATGGCCCCTTTTCAACTTTTAACCACATTTCCATACCCTACAGGGAATTGTAATAAAATGACTTAAGTATGTGATTTTTGTAACAGGCTTAGCCACCCAAGACTTAGACACTAGTACTTTACTCTAGAGTGTTTTTTTACATGCTAATTATATTTTTCTCTTTAAGCGATCTATAATTTTCAAGTTTTTTCACTCAATATCCTCCAAAGCTGGAGTAATTGTATTAGCAGATATGAATTGGGCAGTGTTTAAGTCTAGAGTCCTATGTATATAACCATGCTAAGCATTATCCTAGAGTCTCATGGAAATGTGCTAAGTCCCCCTTAAGATTTTTTATTTTTTTCAGTTAATAAAAAATTTCCTGTAAAAAGGGTTATTTTAAATATAATTTGAGTATGTATTAAAGAAGTGGTACTAGGAGGCATTATATGCCTTGGGGGTGCTCATTTTTGGACCTAGAGCACCCACTTTACTTAAGTACCCACTTTTGTGAGTAAAATTAGTGATTTTAATCACTAAAAAGCTAATTTTTCTCACAAAAGTGAAAAAAGACAAAAAATAAGGAAAAATCAGCAAGTGCTATTTTTTAGCAAAATTGTCGGAAACATGTTTTGACATGTTTTGAGTCAACTAAAGTCCCAAAAGGTATGTGGCACTCATAGAGGCAATCTCTTGAGTCAAGCACTTGAGTTAAGATAGAGCTTGGGTTGATTTAAGCATGTGGGCAAAGGGAGGTGCGCCCCTCTTGGAGAGGTGGCGCATTCTAGAGAGAGGCCACCCACTCTTGGAGAGGTGGCGCCCTCCTACACTCTCCCTTGTGCCACACTTGTCATCTTCTAGAGTTATGGGAGAGGTGGCAGCCCATACACTACCACTTGGCTCCCTCTCTCTCACATGTGGTGCGCCCTCCTCTCTCATTGGGAACTCCACCCAATGGCCTATATTGTTAGAAAAATAGGTGTGCTCATTTCACCATAGACAATATAGCAATATTGTCACCCAACCATAGGCACAACGGCCACCCCTGAGCACCTTAACCTTGACAGACAAAATAATTTTGGAAGCAATCCAATAGCCAACCAAGGTAGCACACCTTCCTCCAAGGCTAGTGCACCAAGCAAGAATAACTAAAGACCAAGCAGAAAGTCCAAACCATAACCAAGAGAAGTCCAACCAAAAGCCAAAATACCAGTTGCAACAGCTGCAGCTGCACTCCCTCTCCAAACTTGCACACCACTAGTCTTATGCAGTTGTGAGAGTAAGAGTGACAAATGAGCTCTAGCGCTCTCTATTTATACTGCTCTATCTCACTTGACTGGGCGAACTTCTCTTTCTGGAGGCTAATAACTCAATATTAAGTATTCTCTTGAGCTGACTTGTCTCCTAGGGTTATTATCCAACGTTTTAGGGTTTCTCTTGCTTCCCAAAATATTCTAGTCTTGTCAAAGGTTACACGTGGAGGTTAATACCTCCCACAGCTACCATAATATCAACACTCCCTCCTAGCTAAGGAGGTATTAAAGGCAATGGTCTTGAGCACAAATAGACCATTCAACCGGTAGCATCATCATATCCACACAGGCTATCTCATGATCAAATCATGAGCACCATCATCACTTCCAACTAGATAGTCTCCATGGCAATCAGAACAATGCCATCCAATAGAACACAACTGTGTCAATTCATAGTAGTATATAACTACTATCTAGTCGTACACAACCACTCTTAGTAGCACACTGCTACTAACCAGTGACATAAAATCACTACCAGTGGATGACATCCACCATGGTAGCATACAACTACTGTCCAGAGACATACAGTCTCTACAACAATCATATCATTTGATATCGACCTGCATAACAATATCATGATACAAACTAAGTCATCTGGGCCATTCTTCCACTCACATTTGTGAGATCTAGACGAGCATTTGCCCTCAGAAAGTAAAACATCAGCCATGGGTTATCTGGACTACTCTTCCCAAGCATAGAAGAATAACTCTCCCTGATTTATGAGCCTAGACCATTCACCTAATTGGGCCATTCCTGTTAGAGTTACTTCACACACACCTATGATTTCTTTTTCCTAAGGTTTTTCCTTGTTTATTAGTCATAATTAGTCATTATCCAGTCTCCTATATTTTAGGGGAGAATATTCCACCTGGAGAATATTCTCTTTCAATTGACACTTCAGTTTGACTAGTTGAGTTGAGTTTAGATGCTGCATTGGTTTTGTCACCATGCAACATTGGGATCATCACCAGCTAATGTGCACTTGCCTTGGGATCATCACCAGACTAGCGCATTACCCTTGATTCCATGAGTTAACTCCTCACTACTCTCTGTTCAGTCAGTTAACTAAAAACTAGTTGACTAGTTAACTCAACTAGGTGGCAGTTCACTCCCGTAACTGCCTGAGAGACTAAACTAGGTGGCAGTTCACTCCCGTAATTGTTGGTGTGTGTCCAGATCACTCTAGACCACCACTATGGCGCATTGGTTCTCCTCTAGTGCGCACTCATTGAGTTATACAAAGTATATCATGTGTAAATTATTCATTATTGAGAACGGTTAATGAGAATTCATTCATTCTTTCTCTCCTCCTTCTTCTTTCTCAAATTCTCTCTGCAAATGTGTGTATTATTGTTTAGCTAGATCTATTTTGTGCAGGTTCAACACATTTACATGGTATCAGAGCCGACGAACTGCTAAGCAAAAGCTACACCAAAAAAATTTGCAGGTACAAAAGATTGAAGACATCGGAAAGATGGATTTCCAAAAAGAGTTCATTCTTACACCTTACAACTATTTTGCATGGAAGGAGAAAATAGCCATACATCTTCGAACCAAAGGGTTGTACAGGTTAACCTTGAATACAGATACAAAACCGACATCAGCCATAGAAAAATCCAAGTACTTAAATCTTCATTCTTACACCTTACAACTATTTTGCATGGAAGGAGAAAATAGCCATACATCTTCGAACCAAAGGGTTGTACAGTTTAACCTTGGATACAGATACAAAACTGACATCAACCATAGAAAAATCCAAGTACTTAAATCGCATGGATGAGGCACTCTAAACAATTTGCAATCTTATTTCTCTCGATCTCCTTTTCCACATATCTTCTTGTAAGACTCTCAATGAAGCCTGGACCACCTTGGAAGGGCTCTTTGGAAAACAGGATGAGATGAGGGGAGACATGCTAGAGGTGGAGTTGCTCACATTGGATCCAAAAAGCTTAATATCCAAGATTTCTTTAAAAAATTCAAGTATTTATTGTCGCAACTCAAAGCTTGCGGGGTTGATAAATCGAAGGAGGAGAAACAAATGGTTCTCACCATTCTCTCCAAGCTTGGTCCTGAATTCTCTGTATTCGTATCCACATTCCATTCTGTCATATTCGCCTCTGGAGCCACCTGGAAAATGCCTTCTCTTGAGGACTTTATCAAATCCCTGACACGAGCAAACCAAGCTCATCAACATGGGTACAATCAAAGGCCCAAGGGCGCATGCACTCACTATGCAAGATGGCAGCAACAAATATCATAAATCTAAAGATAAAGATAAACGGAAAGCTCATGCACATCCAAAGAAGGAAGGGTATACAAAACCCTTCACCGATGCCTCCGGATCCAAAGGGGAAAAGGGGAGAAATGCTCGTACTGTCACAAAGGATTCCATCCAGAATCCGCATGCATGCAAAAACAAATAGATCTAATGTCTCAAATACTTCAGCAAAACAACCTTGGAGATCGCATCCCGAAGGGTGCCAAGAAGAAGAAGCCAGAAGATCTGAATCCCAAGAAAGGCAATTCTAGCCATGCCCTGATTGCCATCAACTCCTCTCCCGATGCTTGGATCGTAGATTCAGGAGCATCACATCACATGGCTGCCTAAAAAGCAGTATATTCTTCTTTGGATGCATGCAAAGGTCCTCCTATTCTAATGGGGGACAACTCTTTTGTCGAAGTCACCGGCAAAGGAAGGATTGAACTCACCAACGGAAGCTTCGAGAATGTGTTGCACGTTCCCAAACTTTCCGTCAACCTTCTCTCCGTGTATCAGATGACGAATTCTAGCACCGAAAAGAAAGTCATATTCACACCAAATTCCGTGGACATCTATGACATGCAAAACAACTCCAGGGTTGCTACCGGTGAGGTATATCATCAGTCTAGATTCTGTCTCTTAT